>PVJO010019494.1:0-34126 GCA_004026905.1 Hystrix cristata
TTCTCTCCATATCACTCTCTCTTCTTTGTCTTAACTGTTACATTTTCCTATACCTATATGTATATCAATGACTGCACATCTAACTATAATAGTTACCTTTGGCTGCCACCTTTAAAAACCAAGAACCAATGTTTGACTATGTCACAAACTCAGTCATTATGTGGCTCATAATAAATATTTTATGAGTGAATTAATTAATTACAGAAGGAGTGAAATAATGAATATAAACAATGTAATTCCTTGTAAATAAACAGCAAGAGTCCAATAAATGAATAGATATCATTTCAGCAGTATGTAGTAAATAAGAATGTGGGCACAAGTTTCATTACATCTCGTCAATTTTAACTTCAAAATACACCCGGAATCTGAGCATTTTTCACTATTTATCTTCACAATTATGGCTTTATTCCGAGATATCATTTTCTCTTGCCCTGATACCTGTGAAAGTCTTGCAACTGCTTCTTTCTGCTTCTGCTCTTGACTCCAACATTCTCTTTTAAAATAGCAGCCAGAAAATTTGAAATGTAAATTAGATCAGTGTGCTCATTTGCCTGGTTATAGTTTAAATGTGTCCTTCAAAATGTGTGTTGAGGATTCAATCCCCAATGTAACTATATCAGAAGGTGAAGCCTTTTGGGAGGTGTTTGCATCATGAGTTTAGTGGTGCTGCTATATAAAGGGCTTGCAGAGTGAGTTTGCTCTTTTCTGCCATGTGAGGACATAATGGTTCCCTCTTCAATCTGCCAGTTCCTGCTCTTGGACATCTCAGGCTCGAGAAATGTTAAAAATATTGTCTGATCTTTATAAACCATCTAGTCATGTGTATTTTGTTCTAGTGGTGCACATATACTAGATACATTCTAATCGTGTCATTCAGAGTAGAAACTGAAATCCTGGCTGTGAAACATAAGACCCTTTATGATCTTAAATCATATCTTCCCTCCACCCTGATCTTGCATTAATTTTGTTCCAGTCACATTTCTATCTTGTCGTTTCTGAATCTTACCAAGTATATTCTGCAAGCAGAGCTTTTACTCTAATGATTTCGTCATCATAGAATTATCTTTCTTTCTGTGTCTGCTTGGCAAATTTTACACCTCCTTCAGATGTTTGCTTAGACATTTTTTTTTTCCAACAAAGTCTTATCTGTGTCTGTTTTGGCTGATGTAACACAAATATCACAGCCTGGGTGCACAGAAAAGCAAACATTTATTTCTTATAGTTCTGAAGGCTGGGAAATCTGAAATCAAGGATTCACCAGACTCAGGGATCCCTAGTTCCACTGATAGTCATCTTCTTATTGCATCTTCACATGGTGGAAGATGCCAGGGAGCTCTCAGGAGTTTCATTTACAAGGATACTAATCCCATTCATGAAGGTTTTAGCTCTCAAAAGCCTCTCTTCCCAAAGTCGTGTCCTCCAAATATCTGCAAATTGGGGACTAAAGTATCAACATATGAATTTGAGTAGGATATGAACACTCAATACATAGCAAGTCTACTGTAACAGGAGTTTTGATGCTGTGATCACACTACTCATTGTCGCTTCACCATCCAGGCCACCTCTGTCCCTCCATGCACTGCTAACTATAAAGACATGCTGCTCACATCTCCTGCATACCAGCGGGTAGTTCATTAATAACTCAGATTCCAGTCTTCTGGATTAGTGCGTGACAATACTCTGTCCTCTTGTTTGCTCTAAGTTTTCAATGAACTATTTCCAGCCAGTGACTGAGAATAATTGGGGGGTTTCAGAGGGGCCCATTCCTGGAAGGTCGGTCTCCTTTATGGAGGATTCCCCTCAAACATTTTCCATCAGATAAGCCAAACTTCTCTTAAAACACCATCACAGTCAAGGCTCTTTCTGTTCTCCTTCCTTCTCCATCTTCTTCAGTAGACTCAAAAGTTCATCACTGTTTGAAGACTTTTTCTTGCTTCTTCGGCTCTCTGTCTGTCCCCTTCCCACAGAATTCCTCATTTTCACCAATGTTTTGCATATCTATTCTGGCCTTAGCATTTGCATCTTGGAAGATTCAAACAAATATGCTTACTGTATTTTCCTTTTCTCTGTGACACTGATTCGTACCCAGGTATTTTATAAAGATAACTGAGTGAATGTGGAGAGATCAACGCCGTTGAAGAAACATTTTAATTGCTTACAATTTCCCAGAGGAGGTGATACGTTGTGCCATACCTCGCAGGGTCAAAGGAGGAAGCGCGAGTTTCAGTTACCAGGCAAGAAGAGGAAGGGGAAACTGTGGCCCAGGGTCTTTGTTTTGTTTTCTGCATGACAGGAAGATCAAGTTAGTTTTAGCTAGTTTGAATAATGTCAACTGGCTCTGGGATATGGAAGTAGATTTTAATTGTCTGTTCCTGACTTAGGATGATTCAATGCTGGAGGAATACTTCTGCAGTGTGTCAAAGTTACATGAAGGAAGTGGTCATGACTGAGTACTTCTGACTGGAGGGTTTGTAACATGATTTTTGTGTGCCCACATAAGATGGGTGACAGGGGAGATGAAAACAACTTTGGTTGTTATTTTGCTCCTGTGATCATTGGATGATGAACTGGATGTCAGGAGTGAAACAAAACAAAACCCAGGACAAGCACTTATGATAATCTATTGCAATAGTGGCAAACTATTACATGTGGGCCAAGTGAAACTTTTCATGTTTTACAACTTAAATTTTTATTGGACACGGTCGTGTTCATCTATTTCTGCATTGGCTATGGCTGAATTCACGGTATAATGGCAGAGTTTGGTAACTCCAACAGTGACCTTTGACCTTAAAATACTAATAGATTTCCTACCTGTGCTTTTAGCAAAAGCTTTTCAACACTTTCTGATGTCCCCCCACAGTATTTACCTATTAAATGCTTGATGTTTCTGTTTTCTGTCCCCACTAGAAAGCAAATGGCTCTATAACAGAAATTTTCCCCTATTTTATTGACTAATATGTCATAGGTCATAATGGTGCTTGGCATATAACAAGAATGAAATAAATGTTTATTGATGAATGAATGAGATAAAAAAATAAAGTCTTAAATTTGTACTATATGGTACCAACTTTTCCTAAAGTAAATAATAGTTTTCTCATCAGTTGGATCATTTATATAGAGTAAGTTTGAGGAGTGAATAATACAATACATGAAAAATGCTTAATGTAATGCCTGGACATAGCAAACATTGAATGAATGTTAGATACTTAGGGCAAAAGAGAATGTAGTACATTTAATTTAGGTGTCTAGTGATATAAATGTCTGGCTACTACATATTAATTCATGTGTATACACTAAAGATTTGCTTGGAAAATGGTATAGGTTCTATTTAAACAAGGTTAATAATATTCCTTGTCTGTCCCACTGGGGTTGGAAGGACTGATTAGATTATATTTATAACACTACATAAAGTTAAAGTATGAAGGATGCAATATGAATTTAGGTGCTTTTCATTCTTTTAAGTTCAAATAAAATCAACTAATATAGAAAATAAGAAAACAATCTCTTCATAATTTACTCTTACTGTATAAGCTGAAGTAGATACTGAATTGACATATTTGTTTAGGTAATTGGACAGTTTATTCACTTCATTGTAGTATTCTTTTTAAGAGCCTTCATTCTCAAATGTTAAGCTTTTATTTATATTTCTGGGCATCTGCGTCTCCAGTTGCAGATGTATCATAGATTTTCTATAGATGAAACAGCTCAGCCCAAGCAGAAATGGGCTAGGGGCATTTCCCTGCAAAGCCAGCAAATCACCCACTTAATAAGCTGTGGTTATGTTTCTGATGTCGGTATTCTCGTTAGCACAGCTGCTGTCTATTTTTGCTCCTTTCTCTCTCTGCCAGCACATTTTCGATCCTTTACCCTGGAGCCGTTCCTCTGGTTCTGTGCTTGTCAGGTTATTTAGGGGCCTGTCTTTTCTGGACCTCATATCTGATGATACTTCTCAGTCTGTATCTTTCTTCATCTCCCAGAAGCATGTAACCCAGAGAACCAACCCCATCTTTGCCTTTCTGTTTGAAACTGCTCATATTCTGCTCAGTTCTATTTTCCTAGACTCTAGTTCTCAGTTTCTGTAGGAAGTCTCTCTTTCTGCTTACCTCACAGGGTCCTGGTCTTCACCTTCTTGGTCCTTTTCTTGCCCTCTTCTTTTTGGGGGGGGGGGTGGAGGAAATTTCCATCACTTTAGTCACCATCAGTGTTTGGATCATTTTCAAAATGTTTTGCTTTATTGCAGGCATGATTCATGATTCCAAGCCCCATTTAAGTCCTTATCATTTAGAAGTAGATGAGCATTTCCACTTGGAGCTCAACATTTCGAAAGTGAAATAATCTTGCCTAGAGCTATTCCTACTTGTATATTTCTGCCTCAATAACATAATTTTTGGTTTTTAAAGCAAGCAATATGGATAGGAAAGAAGAAAGTTATTGTGATTAAAGAGGAACAAGTTGGGTAAATTACCTTCAGAAATTAAGATTTATAAATGTTCTCTAGAAGGAAAAAAGAAAATCTATCAATAAAGGGTGATTGTTTTGGGCAGTAAATTGTCTGAGAAGTGATTAATAGCTTGTAACTAAAGAAGATAACAACATCATGAGGCTATACGATTAAATGTCTAGGAATGCTGTAGAGTTAAATTTTTTTTTTTTTTTTTTGGTACTAGGTATCGAACTCAGGGCTTTGTGCTTGCAAGGCAAGCACCCTAACCGCTGAGCTAAATCCCCAGCCCTAGTTAAAATATTCTAAATATTTCTTATTAAAAATATTCAAAATCTAAGAAAACTACTTTTTAAAATCATTATCAATCCTCACATAAAATGAAATGAATTTGAAGGAAGACTTAAAGTATGTCTGCATAACATATTAGCATAGGTAAAAATCAAGGTAGTTATACAACTGTTAAAGTTCTTTGTTTCCCTAAGTTAAAGTGAAAATATTAAGATAATTTTATTTAGGGGTTGGAAATTTAGTTTAAGTGGTAAAGCGCTTGCCTAATAAATGTGAGGCCCTGAGTTTAATCCTCAGTACCAAAAAAAAAAAATAATATTAATAATTTGATTTATATAAACAGTAATTTAATGGCATAAAATTGTAAAATGATAATGACTTTTGTCTTTTTTTATTATCATTGAAATGTATGTTTCTAGTATTTTATTTATTGAAAAATATATTCATATGATAATTCTAAAGGCCACTTAATATAATATCTCTAAATTTCGTTTTTGAGGGAGCCCTCCCTGCTACCATAATCTGAAACTTGATCTTGCAGTCAGAACCTTGACATCAACCTTTAGCGATTTTATTTAGTATTGAAAGCTATATCATGCTAATACTTTGCGTCTACGCTAAATATTTTCTGATATTTTCCCAGTACAATAGTTGCCAGGAGAATGAGCTCATTAATATTTCACAATCATCATTAATATTAATTCTTAATGCTGGGAATTCCACATTCTTACTAAATGCTGCATGTACATGTACAAATCTTTCTTCAAATTTTGAATTAAAGGATTTTTAACAAAGCACAGAATGTTATTCTTGAGAAATCAAATTTATATTAACATTCATAACTGATTTTATATTTTTCACTGATAAAATTTAAATGATCAATTTCATTATATACCAAATAAACAAACATTGCATGACATGCAAAATAAATTAATAAAATAGAAATGTTACAGTCCAGATCCAATGTTACTGAGAAGAAATATATTCTTTTCTTAGCACCGCTGTAACAAATTTCCGGAGAGTTGGGGGCTTAAAACTAGTGAAGTGGGCTTCTCCCAGCTCCGCAGGCCGGAATTCTAAGGTGAGGCGCTAACGGGCGCCGCAGGCTCTGGGGGCTGTCCCTGAAATTCTCCTTTGCTGTTTTCATTGTGATGGCTGCTCGCTCTTTTCTCTGAGCTGTGGCCATTATTACTTAGATCTCTGTCTCTGTCTCTACACGGTCCTCTCTTGCTGGTCTCTTAGCCTTTTCTGTCTCCAATAAGGACGCTGGTCATTATTCAGGACCTGCACGGAAAATCTCTTCCCCTAAAAGTTCTGCATGCAATCACATTTTGCCAAGTATGCAGTTATATTTGCTCTATGTCTACAGAAGGCAATTTATATTTTTCTAGGGGATGAGAAAATTAATGAATGTCGGAGGAGCTGGTTTTTCTTCTCACCACAGAGATGGACTAAGAATTAACTTCCATTTACTTCATGTCTCTTCTGAAAGCTTTACTCAAGTCACCTGTCATCTTCTGACATACAAAATAGTTCCACAGGTAGTTACAGGTTCTATATTTATAGTCCACTAATCGCAAAATTCCATTAATTGAATAATTTAAAAATTACCACCCGCTAATGTCTATTTTAAATTACTTCAAAGTTAAGTATCAAAGGTTACTCATTTGAATTTGTTTGTGATTCAGTTCATGCCTCATTGAAATTAATTATGCAGCTCACTAAGGAATATAAATAAGCACGAGGTAATAATTTATAGTGGATTATGTATATATTTAAGTTTGTGTACGTTTACAAGTCTGGAAAGTAAAATTTACAGTAATACTCAACATCTGGATACTGCCAATGTTAAGAATAAATATAAAATGAAAACAGCAATTAGAAATAAATTTCACAGAAGAAAAAGTACAGTATTAGTAGTAGGAAAGCTACAGCATGTTTTTGAAGAAATTAAGGACAAATACTTTTAAAAATCCTTTGTTCATAATTCAAAAGATATAGTATCAAAATAGCAAAAATTCTAAATTGATCTATAGTTTCAAAACATTTTTTCTTAAATTTCTTTCTGTTTTTTAAGTATTGACAAATATATAATAAAATTTATATGGAAATGCAGAGTAGCACAAAATAACCAACATAATAGTGAAAAAGAGCACTCATTTAAATTCCTTTGATTCTAAACTTACTGAGAACCTTATTGTATTCACATGTATACTAACACAAGGGTGATATAAAATCAAGGTAAAAAATATTCAGGGTTCCAAAGTAAGACCATGTATTTCAAGTCAATTGATTTTAGAAGCAAATACCAACATAACTCAATGGGGGGAGGATGCTTATTTTTTTTTAGCAAATAATGTGTGTAGCAAGTAGATGCTACACATAGAAGAATGCATTTTGACCTTTTTTTTATCATAACAGCAGCAACATCAAATGGATAATTTACCTAAATATAAGAGTTAAAACTAGTTATGGTTTTAACTCTATCTTTAACTTCTACCTTTGAAAAATATAGAAGTAAATCTTAATGACCATTTGTCAGTCCATGGTTCTTTAAAATAACATTAAAATGCAAGTGGACAAAATATTCATGAATTGTCATAAATTGTATTTTATCAGAACTGAAAACATTTGTGCTTCAAGGTACATCATCGAAAGGGGAAAAAATTAACAGAATGCAGAAATGCTAACCTGATGAGGAAATTTTATTTAAAGAAATAATATCTCTATAATTAAAAAATAAAAAAATATGAATAGCTAAAACAAAAATAGGCAAAATATCTGAAGATTTTTTTCACAGAAGATATGCAAATATTCCATAGATGATAAAAAAGATGATCAAAATCATTAGTCTTTAAGGAAATCAAAACCAAATCTGCAAAGAAATACTATTTTACATTCACTAGGATGGCTATGATTAAAAAAAAAGATCAATAATGATACTAGCTGAGGATATGGAAAAATTAGAACCATCACATATTTTTTCTGTGTGAGAAAGTAATATGGTACAGTTATTATGGAAAATAGCCCAGTAGTTCCTCAAACTGTAGATATACAGTCTCTGTGATATAGCCTTTTCATTCCCTAGTATCTACCCAACAAAGATGAAAATTAGGCACACCCAGATATTTGTGACAAATGTTCACATCAACATTATTCATAATAGTAAAGTGGTGGAAACATAAATGTACATTAACTGATGAAGGAGTCTTCAAAATGTGGTATATCCATGCTATGAGAATATTATCCAGCAATAAAGGAAATGGAATACTGATACTTCATATAGCGTGGAAAAGCCTTGAATTAGGAATTTTAAGTAAAATAGGTTAGTTACAAAATGGGACATATTGTATGATGCTTTTACATGAAAAGTCCAGGATAAATTTATAGATGGAAAGTAAATTAGTGGTTCTCTGAGCCAAGTGATAGAAGGCTGGCAGGAGGAGGTTCGAATTGACTAATGTTTATAGGGATTTCAGGGAAAGGTGAAAATACCTTAAATGTAGATTCTGTGATGGAAACACACATCTGAAAATGTGTCAGAAGCCTCAAATTTGAATTTTAAGTAGAATAATTGAATTATATGTGAATTTCATCTTAAGGAAACTTGATAAAAATTTGCTCAGAATTTAAGAGTTTCTCAGGATAAAGTTTTGAATACAAAATCATTTAAACGGCACTTATGTCTTCATCTGGGTGTCATTATTATTATCTCTGATTTCTATAGCATAGGCCAAAATGAGACGTCAGAAGGATGGAAACAGAACTTGTAGAAGTTCTGGTAAGGGAGGCAATTTGAAATTTTCTTTAGGGGAATAGTAACCAAAGTTGTATGATAAAACACAATCGATGCGTGCAAAAAGAGAGATGGATTGAGAAAATTAAAAAGTGCCACTTCATTAGCAAGTCTGTTTCAATCTGAGCACCTTCTTTTGTGGCAGTCTGTTTGAGGGATGCTCACCTGCCACATACAGGCCACCAGGTGCTCTGTGTGAGGCACACAGCCCTGAGGCAGCCTCATCGCCCCCTGGAAACCTGCTGAGGTACGTTACAGGTGCAATCTAACTTCCCTGAAGCTGACAATCACGACATGCAAGTCTGCCATGAAATGAGTCTTACAACCAAATACTCAGTACAAGCACAAGTGAACAGGAATAGGAAGAAAATTATAGTACTGGCAGCACAACTTTGTGTCCTCTACTAAAACTAGGAAGTTACAATACGGACCGTCTAATCAGACTTGATAAAATTTTACCCAAAAATGTAAAATTAAAAAAAAATAATTTTATAGTCTACTGATTTTTGTGCTTTGGTATGAAACACACTTTGTGAATTAAATTGAGAATATATGAAATGCATTCACTTCGTAGTATGTGGATAATCAAATGCAACACATAATTTGAAAACATAAATTTTGAGGCTGTTGTTGATGTGGTTGATTAAAAATAAAAAAAAAAACAATTATTACCATGTTTTAATGTTGTATAACGAGGTAAGAAATGGTCAAGATTTTTTTTTTTTTAGCCCACAGAGTGACGCTGGGTGACTGTCCTGGTAACACTTTAGTAAGATTACAAGACTTGATTGTTTCACATTTCCTGACCTTATCTGTGCTAACAAGCAAGGAATCAGCCATGTGCAATGAGTATTTTAAAAGAGAAAAAGATTATTTACTGTTTTCTTTCAAAGGAGACCATGTTTGTAAAGAATAAGAGAAAGTGATGCTTTTGGAAAGGAATTTGTGTTATATGCAAAGCATTTTTAAATGTAAGTTTGAAAATGTTCTATTGTACAGGGAATTCAGTATTGAAGTTCAGAAATAAAAACTCACATGAGTGTTCCAGGAAAAAACAAAATAGAAAACTTAGAAATAAATATTCTGTCCTATGTAAAAATCACCCAAATGAAGAGTTGCAGCTGGCTTTGAAACTGGTGTAAATACAAAAATCAACATCTTTCTGAGGAACTTTTGCATAAAGAGGCCCTGTAATTTAGAGAACACATCAAATGATACCCTTCCTCCATTTGGAAATACATAAACTGGTATTCATCTTTTGCATTTATGAAAGCCAATAAAACCAAATATGCAAGTAAACATAAATATTAGAACTTTAAATGCAATATCACAAAATTATTATGTGAAATTTTTAATAAATGTTAATAAATAATGTATCATGTTCAATAATAAAGTGAATACTTGTGTATTTTATAGTATTAATAAATATCACTAAATTGATATATACTAAAACTTTATCATATCTGTTAAAATATTTGTGTATGCCTCAGACATCCAACATACATTAGTACAGAAGAACATGTTCATAATTTATGCACATAAAAAGAGAAAAACAGAGTGTGCTGGACTACATTAGATCCCTCAAATTCTCTTTCCTTCCTCCAAGAAGGAATTATGTCTCTGTGACTCACTGTTATTTTCCTTGTCATGTGATTTTGAGCAATGAAATACCAGTGAAATTATAAATAAACAAAATTCACAAATCAATAAGGAAGCATAGTTTCCTATGGATGCCTTAGCAGCTTAACATCGATTCACTGTCTCTGAGTTTTAGAAGATTGGAGTCAGAAAGCAAGACATCCCAAGACTTGTCTCCTAGGGACTGAGGATTAAACCATCCCATGTTTTACTCTTAGATTTTGGCAGTTGCTAATAGTTTTTCCCATCTCTCCAATTTTTGCCTGTATCTTCACATAATCTCTATGCATCGATAGGTCCTTTGTTCTTGAAAAGATACCTGTTACTAGATTTAGGGCTACATCTAAATCCAAGATGAGATTCCCAGCTAAATAGACATGCAAAGACCCTGTTTCCAAATAAAATCATATTCCTAAATTCTAGGTAAATGGGGACTCTACCCTCCTACAGTAACTTGTATTAGTTGCTATACCAACACACCACAAACTGCACAATTTACACAACAGAAGTCTATTTTCTCACAGTCCTGGAGGCTGGAAGTCCAATATGAGGATGTTGACGGGTTTGATGTTTTCTAAGGTCTCTGCTCTGTGTTTGAAAATGGCTGTTTTCTGGCTGTGTCCTCATGTAGTTGTCCTTCTGTCTGCGTTTTGTGCATTTTGTGCTAATATTCCTTTCTTATGAAGATACCAGTGAGATCAGGGCTCACCCTCCTGACTTAGTTTAACCTTAATTACGTTATTCAGACCCAACCCACATTTTGGAGAACCAATAGTCAACACATCAACATATGGATGTTTGAAGGAACATAATTCAGCCTATGTTATATTCCAAGAAAAATAAGAAAAACCATACCCATACTTGAAGAAAGAAAGGAATATGAAACCAAGTAAACAAGTATTCAATTTCAGCACTTATTAGAGAAAAGTAAGTTAAATCTTAATAGTGAGGACTTGTTTTGGCTTTAATCTATGAAGAGCTTGGAAAATGTTACCCTTTCTTTATAACAAAATATATGTGAACAAATGAGAAAGCAAAGAAATTCTGAGACGCACCGTAGAAATTGTATGTCCAACCACACCTTGGAAATACTGAGACACTAATAGTAAATCTAACCAATCACGGTGGAGGTTTGCTTACATGGAGACAAGGTTTCTGGAGGCATGAATTGGGATGAGACACTCCAGACGCTCAGCTTTAGGGTCCCTTCGTCTCTTGTGGAGTTAGATACAGGACCCCACCAAGTGTTCACACTGAGAATCTGAGCAAGATCCTCTTATTGCTCTGGTAGGGCAAGAGAAAAAGCAATTATTGTGAAAAGTTGGCTGAATTCTCCTCTTTGAAGGGGAAATGACTTTATCCATGCCTTGGGGGAAGGGCTCTCCTCCCCATCAAACCCCTTTTTGCCTTTCTGTCTCACCTAATAACGGGAAAAAGCAAAGTGAAAAACAAAACCGATGAAAGACAGAAACAAACAACAAAATAAGAGCACTGGAAATATATGAGACTATCAGAGCACAGTAAACTCAGACCCCATAAAAGACTAAGATTTAATTATAAACTCTCATGAGGTTTTCCTTCCTCTCGTTATACCATCACACCAGGAGGGTTCCAGCGACTAGCAGCTCACTGCAGTGGACAGCACTGTGAGACACAGACTCTTCCTGAGAAGTTCTTAGGGAAAACTGACAACACTAGGGAGGCAGAAACAAGCAAAGTAGCTGAACTGTACCTCCGACCCAGAGGTATGTAAGCAGTATGCTAGTCAGATTCTAATGTCAGTCCTTACACTTGAGGTCTATCTATGTAGTTTTGTATTTTCTGATAAAGAAGTATGACTTTCAACAATGCAAACTCTTCCCAGTATTTCATTTTCATTAATACATTTAAAGTCTAAGACAATTACACTGAGAAACTGGAGACCTTGATGCTATAAACATTATCCTTCAAGTAGTCCAAGAATCATCTTGGACCATGGAAAAGGTCGCACACATTATCTGAACCACATCTGGGATCTATCCTCACTCCAGTATGGTTTTATGACCCCGTGCATTGAGGTGATAAGTGTTCCCCAATTTTTCTGCATCTACTAGCCTGCAACAAGATGTGTTACCATGGCAACATCTATTTTGTTGAACGCCAGCGATGAAAGCCTGTATTCTTACTGTTAGACCACCTTCATTATTTGATTCTTAATTTTTTTGTTTGGTGATCACAATTATAAATTTTTATAAAGATTTCTTAAAACTATTTCTGGTCTTATAATATATATCATTCTTCCTGGTGTTTCATGAAGTTTACCACTCTAATGATGTATTAGGCTGTGCTTACTTTCTTAACCTCCTCAAAAGATACAAATCTCAACCCATTTCAGATAATGACATCAATCCATTGAGATTAAACCATTCGTAAAACTGAGTTCTCAAATTAAATGCTAAACAGTGAATAATTTACAGTCTGCGCATTCCTGCACTCTTAGCCTCAGCAAGAGAAACCAATTGAAACTTCAGAGCTTTGTTCTGAACGGATTCCTTATTTTATATCTGCTTAGGACTGGTCCAAATCTTCAGATGCTGCTTTCTTTAAACGACGGCATCATTTGAATTTAGCAACCCACCTCCCATAAGACCAGAATGGCTTCTTCCCAGTGGGAGGCAGCAGAGTAGTGGTGGTTCCATGCGCAGCTTGTCAAAAGTCAAATAAATTTTATACTTCGGTGACTTCTAAATGTGGCATCTTTGGCCATGTTTCTCAACATTTCTAATCATTTGTTGTAAAAGGACAAGTTCCCAGATCATATCTAGGAATCCAGTTGCAATAAAGGAGTCAGTATCTTCTAGGGAAAAATAGTATTTTTTTATGACAGACAGGCAATTCTAACGGGGTCTGCGGATGGACAGGATACAAAGCCACCTGCTCATGAAGCTGCATGGAAGGGCTTCATGAGCAGGTGCTTTCCCCAGAGGTGTAGTTGGCAAGCTGTGATATACGGACTTTCCTCTCAAGAGAGAGTCCCTTCTCTGATCTTTTAGTAAATTACGTATCGGTGAAATATTTCATCATTTCTGAGTTTCTGATTGTTACTTATGCAGTTATGACATCTTTGCCCTGAATAAATGTGTATGACACTCATAACATTTCTTCTTACTAGATAATTGGGTTGAATACAAATGTAACTAAACCTCAGAAAGTCTTTATGGAGAAAAATAGTTATATAAAATCTCTGTCTCTGTCTCTGTCTGTCTGTCTCTCTCTTTCTCAAGTAGTACCAAAAAGTAACAGTACAAAATAAAAGATATAAACTTAAAAAAGATGTTTAAGGTTAATTACATGCTTGCCTGTAGCCTAGGTGGGAAAAATCATCTCTTAATTTTATATTTTTTTAACCCACCAGAGCGAATTTATTTGGAATAACAATTTATTGAGCTTATATAGCAGATTGATTTCAATTTTGAAAGTGATTTCTTATTAAACATTTAATTTCCCATAGATCAATAGACTTGTTTATCTTCAGCTGTGTAATCAGCAAGCTTCCTTAGCTTGGCTTTTGCTACTACCAGTGTTGGAACGCATTTTGCTTCTCTATGCATACCGATGCTCCATATCTACCTACCTAACACGTCCTTCAGACTCTGACCTAAACCTGGTCTCTTCAGGGAAGACTTTTCTCATATTGGCCTCTGATTTAAAAGTTATACCTATGTGGTCACAGCAAAGAGCGAATCAGACTTTCGAGAACAAGCTTTTATACACAATATTGTAGTTCTTCCAGTTTCTGGTCTGTTTTACAAATAGAATATAAATTTGTTATAAACTAAGATAAGCCTTTTGGGGTATGACATTGTTGTGAGGCATGATGAAGGTCTCTGTAAAAAACCCATTGAATAAATGAATATATAAATATGCAAGACATAAAATGTGAAAGAAATGCTGTGGTTTTGTTTCAGAGAAAACTCAGTCCTGGAAACTCCTGAGCAATTTGTGACGGTAGCAGACCATAACCAACATTACAGAATAAAGAGGAAGATGGAGCCTTGGGAGAATGAGGAGGATGAAGAACAGAAGTCGAGAACTGTGACAAGAATTTAGGCAGATAAATCTCTCAGTTTTACCAGCTTTCAGCAATGACAGAGGTCAAGGAGACACCAGGTACAGGGTATGGGCAATCTTGGTTAACAGTGGATGGAAGAAAAACTTGTCATAAAAAGTAGACACAGAGAAAAAAGAAATAGAATGGTGAGATCAGAAATAAATCCATCCATTTACAGCTAAATGGTTTTCAACAAAGCTGCCGAGAACAGAAAATGGGAAAATGATACTATCTTAATAAACGGCATTGGGAATACTGAGTATTCATATACAGAAGAAAGAAAAGACCTTTACCTTATACCCTAAACAAAAATCAACTCAAATGGACCAAACACTTAAAAGGAAGACCCAAAATTATGAGACTATGAAAAGAAAATGAGGAAAACTCCATAAAGTTGGAATTAACAAGGCTTTGTATGTTTGTAGGAGGTTATGACCACAAAAATATAGGAAGCAAAAGCAAACATAGAAAGGCAATTATGTAAAACTAAAACGATTCTGCACATCAAATCAGACAACCCACAAAACTGCAGAAAATATTTGCAAATTATTTAGTGGATCAGAGTTTAATATCCCAATATATAAGGGACTTAGATTTAACCTAACAGTGAGAAAACACACAACCAATTGGAAATTGGATGCAAAACCTAAATAGACATTTCTTCAAAGACATAAGAATAACACATGTATGAAAATATAATCAACATCGTTAATCATGAGAGTAATTGAAATCAAAATCACAATAAGATATCTCATCACAGTAAGTATGGCTATTATTTAAAATGATAAAAGGTACACGTGTTGATGAGAAGTGAAGAAACGGGAGATGTTCACACTTTTAGTGGGAATATTCATTAGTAGAGCCATAGTGCGGTATGGATCCATAGCACATAGAAAAGAATATGGAGGTTCCCCATATTAAAACTACCAAATAGAACCATAATAGAACTATCAAAATTTATTTTATTTTATTTTACTTATTTATTTATTTTTTTGGTGCTGGGAATCGAACTCAGGGCCTTGTGCTTGCAAAGCAAGCACTCTAATCACTGAGCTAAATCCCCAGCCCTGAACTATCAAAATTTAAAAATAGAATATGGAGATTCCCACCACAATTTAAAAATGTGATCCAGCAACTCCATTATTGGGTGCATCTCCAAAGGAAATAAAATCAGTGTGTTTAAAAAGTATCTGTACTCTCAAGTTTATTACAGCACAATAGCCAAGATATGGATCGACATAAATGTCTATCAGCGAATGAATGGACACAGAAAACATGTTACATGTATAGAGTGGAAGACTACCATATGTAGGAACAATGAAATCCTATCACTTAGGAAAGACGTTATACTAAGTAGAATAAGTCTGGCAGTGAAAGACCCAGGCAAATACAACATAATCTCATTTACGTGTGCAATTTTTAAAAAAAGCTAATCTCTAGGAAATAACAACTGTAAAGATGGTTCCTAAAGTCTGGAGCAGTTGACTGTGGGGGTTGGGAAAATGCAAGCAAAAGCGTGTAAAATTATCTTCGGGAGGAATATATTCAAGAGATCTATTGTGCAGGCTGATGACTATAGTTCAGGAAGACATCGTATTCTTGAAAATGCTGTACAAGTGGATGTTAGATGTTCCCACCACAGAAAAGAGATAACAGTGAAATAATGAATATATTAATTAAGTTGATTTAACCATCCCACATGTGTTTATTATTTCAAAGCATTTTATTGTACACAATACTTACATACAATTTTATTTTTATACTTAAAATAAATCATTCCATAAAAAGGGAATGGAGGAAAAAGAACGGAAGAAAAATAGAAAGTAAAATTATTGCATCATTCAGATGAAGTTATTATTAACTGATTGCAGTAGTGTGTTTTGCATAGTTGTATTTAAACAAAGATACTACTTTTTTTCAAAATGTTACAAGATTTCAGTGGCAATAGTTATGAAAGTTCATATTCTCAACACTGGCAAAAGATCTTTAATGGTAAACAAATTTGCTTCATGATGAAACTAGGGTTTTGGTTTGTGATTTTAGAAGGTTTGTGATTTTAGGAGGAGGTAAATATTCTATAAGTGTAGTTGATCTAATGCTCCTCATTGACTTGTAGTTAAATATAGTTTTATCAAAGGATGTGGTATTCTACTTTTCTGTCCTTGATTGTATAGGTGCAAGACAATGAAGTATGTCGGAAGAAGAGAGTTCTTCTTTGTTTAGAAGATTCCCAGTCGGCTTGGGAATATGAACTTCCTCATTCCAGCTGGCAAGCCGGGAATGAGTGATACATTACCTGTGTGTGTTGTAGGTTTTCTTTTTTTTTCACCACCTGCACAATTTTAAATCTAATTACTATACTCCATCGGTGGTTCATTGAAAAAGAGTTTTCATAGTAGAATGTAGAACTGCATTACTTTTTGTATTATATCAAAGTAATAAAAACAGAAAAAACAACTATCAACAATTCCCTAATGTATTAAAAGGAATTTTAAAAGATGGATGCTTCAACGAGTTATTGGTCTGAATGTCCATTTGATCAGCTGGCACTGTAGCAATAACCTTCATAAAGCCCTCAGCACTTACTGAATTTACCTATTATGGTAGATATGTCTTTAAAGTATAAAACCTGCTCTTTACATAAAAGGAAGTACCGATTATTGTAATCTGATTGTTGGGATATGCGACTCAGCATGGTACTTTCAGGGTATATGAGACAGGGTGTGTGAAGAGCATTCAAAGATTTCATTACTCAGCAAATACCTTCCCTGGCCTTGAAGTTTTATTTTCCTACCTTTCCACCCAAACTGCACCACAGATCTCTATTTATCAATAACAGTATTGTAATTCTGCCATAATAGGAGGCCGGCTGCAATATTCCTTTCCGGGTCCGTGGGGCACTTCAGTGATGTGTGTGCAAATAACCTTTGTATTCTTGTGGTATCAATCTTCCCAGGAACTCCAAAGGCTTACCAGAGATCACAAGTCCTCCCAGTAATATATTTGAGGTAGGTGTCGGAGTTCTGGATAGCACAATTCACCGGCATTTAAATACGCCACAGGTTAGGTTCTGTATTACATGGAAGCCTCTTAAAATAGTATTGACAACTGTAACAGCTATTGGTACAATGGCTCAGTCTCTTTAATAGCTATGTCTTGAAAATCCATGTGTGAGATATCATGCCTGGCATACTAAGTTCTGTCCTCTGACATGGTACTAGCTGCCTGTCCTTCCATCTCTATGATGAATGGTGAATTGGGCTATTTTTTAGTTCATTCTTTGTAATTCCTCCCAATAAGCTTCCAAGATAAATTAATGTATGAGACTTCTCAGGTATATAGAATAGGCTGCCTACAGTCATGTATCTGAAGAGTTGTTGGTGCTGGAACTAAAACCTGGTTATAACCAGTTATAGAAATATTTTATCATTTTGTCCTGTAGCTCTCTATTAATGGAAAAAAACTGCCCTCAATTAAGATTATCATTCCATCTGATAATACTGATTTTCTCTCTTTTAGCAAGAAATAATAAGCTTATCCTAGAATATTAGATCTCCAAAGCATATTCATTATTGAATTATTTCAGAGATGAAATTAAAAAGTAACAAAATAAAGATATTACCAACTGCATAAATGGTGTCTAAGTTATATATCCATATAATGAAAATATAATAAGTTGTATCACTTAATGAGGGGGATATATTTAGAAAAAAGGTACTTTTTTGTAATTTTCATTGTGAGAATATTATGGAATATACTTACATAAAATTAAAAGATGCAGCCTACTACACACCTCGCTGTATGTTGTAACTGATTTTTTTTCCAGGCCAGAAACCTGTATAGCATTTTAACATACTGAGTACTTACTGTACGTGTAACATAATGGTATTTGGGCATCTAAACTTATCCAAACAAAGGAAAGGTTTGTACCAACTCCCTAGGAGGAATGTAATTATTTTGTACTGCAAACATATGCTAATAAGAAATGAAAATTGAAAATGTAAAAATGTACAGTCTAAAGGGGAAGACCTTGTACTTCTGTATAGAGGGCTTACTGAGGGTAGAGCTTGCAGGGCCGGAAGCTGGTCTGACGCAGGGAGTGAGTGAAGGGCGGAGTTACTCTTCAGCATGGCAGACTTTACGAACACTGTACACTTAGGTTGCAATAACTTCATTGCATTTTCCTTCAATAATAACCTAAATTTAATGTAACATTTTTTACTTAAACTCTTTAGTTTATTACTTTTGACTCATTTTAATAACATGCAGTTTAAAATACAAATACATTGTGCAGCTGTATAGAATATATTCTTATAGCATTATGAACAGTTTTTCCACCTTAAATGTTTCACTTATTTATTGTGCCCTTTTGAAATCTTTAAGCATTTTGTTGCAAAGACACAAACACAAACATTAGCTCGGACTTACACAGGATGGGAATAATCAACATCTCTTTCTTTTTCCTCCACATCTTGTCTCACTGGGAAGTATTCAGGGGAAAGAACATGCAAAGAACTGTTTCTATCAGGTTAACAACACCTTCTGGAATCTTCTTTAATGACCTGCTCTGCTTGAGGCTTATTAGAAGGCGTCACTCTTTCCAGAAATGTGTCCATGGTGTTTTGCTTGATTTCTTCCCTCTTTCAGTCTCTCCCTCCTTCCTCCACCCCCTCCCTCCTTCCTTCCTTCTTTGCCTTCTCTCTTTCAACAGACCTTTGCTAGGTAAGTAAGGCACCATGAGTAGTCCTATCTATTCAGAAATTCAGTGTTGGTGTTCATGTTTTCAAACTTTTTGAAGAGTTTGTTGTGATCTATAAAATCTTCTGCTAAATACTTCACAGTAACATTTCCTAGAGGGCCTTCCTTTTTCTTCAGGCTGAAGTTTCTTATTTCTAACCTTTCAGTCATTTTTACTGTCTTTCAACTAATCTCCTTGATTTCAACATTGTGTAAGACAAGAGAGAATTTTCAGTAAAACATAGAATAGTCAGTTCAACTATTCATAATGGCATCAGAAGTTCAGCCTTTTAACTTCACTATTTTCTCTTTCCTCCTATCTCACCTCCCCTGCTGCTGGGCATTCCTGTTCCAGTTTCAACACGGTTTTATTCATAAACTCATGAACCACCTCTTGTAAATCCATAGCGTCCTTCTCACCCATGCCCAGGTTACAGCTGTTTACTGTCTCAGCTGCAGACTTGTTATTTTTGCAATCTCCTCATCTTGGGCAAAGCTTTTGAAATCATGGCTGAACCTATTGAGTTTCTTCTTCCAGGCACCTTCGTCTGCTCGTTGGTGACAGCGCCCAAAGCCTAAGAAAGAGTCTTTGCGCAGGCCCATTCATTCCAGAACTGCAACAGCGACTTCTCAGAGCTTTATTCCTGCAGCAATAGGATAGGCTCAGGCAGGAAGTATTAAAAGCTGATACAACCTCTTGATCCTTTATTTAGATCTAAAAGGTGATCTGTCAAGGCAGAGTCAACATTTTGAAGATGGGACAAAGATCACTAATCAAAAGAAGATACACTGCAGTATTAACAACAAAAAATAAATCTTGACAGGTATGCTATTCTCCAAAGAGCACTTCTCAATTTTGCTGTCATAACTAACCAAGAGGGCTTCTTGGAAAAGGAGCTGTCTTTAGTTGCTGTATCACACTGGCGCTTTGTGCTCTTCGATATGATTGAAGACTCTGGGCTCTTTACTGTGGCATATCACAAAGGTTTTCAGTTTGTAGCCAGTAAAATTGGTCCTAAGCAAGACTGCTATCTTGTCCTCAAAACCCTTGAAACTTATTATTGATCTGTCATCTTTGAGGTGAAAGTCCTTTCAGGTCACCATTTCTAGACTAGAGACGTTTCATCTATGTTGATTTGTTCTGGCAAATAACCTTTCTTCACAATTAGCTTGCCTAGATCTTCCAAAAATTTTTCAGCCATCTTTGCATCAGCACCCACAGATTCACTGCTCGCTTTTACTTTGCGGAATCGTAGACAAATTTTGAATTGTTAAACCACAGAGAACTAATAGTAAACTCCAAATTACAGTTTGTGTCAGTCTTTTCTTTCAATATCACCAACGTTAGCTTTGGCCCCAAGAATCAAGATGCTAGAGGGCTATGCTTATCTGTCTGCCCTTAGTCCGGCTTATTAATAGTTTCTCTGTGTTTGGTATAGACGTTGTTCAAATCATTGTTAAGTCGTGTTATCTTCTGTGACACACATCTGCAAGAACTTCCGTCGCTCTATTTGGTTCTTCAGGATTTCAGCTAAGGTGGAATAGCACAAACCCAACTGAAGAGCAATAGCCATCACTGGTTTTCTACCTTGGCAGGTCTTAGCCACTTGTAGTTTCATTTCCAAGTCACACTCGATGCAGCCCCTTTCCTAACACAGTTCTGGGTTTTGTATAAGAGCTCTGATGAAAAAAAAAAAAATGGAGCCTTGATGAAAAAAGCAGCATGAGATTGCATCAAACACAAGAGAGAGCAGTACCATCAACAGACGCATGAGATATATGAGGTTGTTGCCAGCATAACAGGACACATTACTTTACGGTAAAACCTTGACAGGTAAGCTATTCTCCAGACAGCACTTCTCAATTTTGCTAGCATAACCAATCAATAGGGTGAGATATAAGTAGAAGATTTTTTTTCTAAATTAGCGCTTAAAAGCATAGCATTAAATACATCAACCAGCAACAGTTGTTTGCTATTATATTTAAGTCTTACATACAGTGCACACCTGGATGTCCTCTGTTTTTACATCCCTCACACTGCAGTAGCTGTGTTTACAATACGTGACTAAAACACGCGATGGATGCACTGAGCTATGAACTCTGACTGTTAGGACCTCACCAGGAGACAGGAAGTTTTCAATTCTATTGGAATCTATGGGACCTTCACCATATTATCAGCTCGCTGTTGACCAGAATATTGTTACTCGAAAATTGAAACAAAACTCAGGTGTATGTGCTTTCCACATATCTATATAAATGTATATTGATTTATCTCTCTACATCTACTTTCTGTTTGAAGATGTTGCAAAATGGGAGGTTTTTTTTTTTTTGTAATTTTATCATTGATCTAAGACTAAATGTTTTACCTTGTGTTGTCTATGTTATAATTGATATGGAGTATACAATATACATATTGAAGTGGGTTAAATATAAGTCAGCTTCTTTTTATAGAATATATTTTCATCTCCATTTAAAATGCCTTGTCAACTTAATGTTAAAATATAACATTGTTGATATCGTAAAATATCATCAGATTGAGATTTTTATTACCCCTGCCTCTGTTTTTCCTGAAGTGAAACCTAAATTTCAGGGATGAAGTCATTGATATGAAGTGTTATGTAGCATTCAAAAGATTTGTTACATAATTTACTACATGAATGACTTCTCTTTTGCTGTGATAAGAACATGGAAGGCAGTCTCTCTCCCTATGGAAATGTTATGTAACATCTCATCATCAGACTATGTATAGGAGTTACTGGCCTCAACTACTATACTCCAAATCACATATAAGCCAAAGACTTTGACAGACACATGGAGAGCTTAGGCTGTAATAGAGCTAATCACTGTCAGTCACTTCAAACACCCAGCACTCTGCCTGTAGCAGGGCTGCTCTTTCAAGCTTCAAGTGATTCTCTGAAACCTTGCATGCCAAGGTCAACACTGCTTGCTAGAATGGGGGGGACCTCCTTGTGGCCTTCTTCTAGGTTGCTTAAATTAAGAAGAGTCTCTTATAAAATTCAGTAGACTTTACAGAACTTTGCTATCATAAGTAACAACTAGACTGTAATAATTGGATTCAAAGTGAAAATGGAGCTCAATATATGGTTAATGTATCTTGTCCATAAGTGTTTTGAGATTTGTTCCTCTTATTCTCCTCGCTTTGAGCACCGAGAAATAAAAAAGAATCTCTTTGCCTGGCAATAAACTGTGATATTAATGAAATGTTACTTTGACTACCTTATTTTAACCATACAAAATAAAGAATTATCTGCCACAGGTCGGTGTTCATCTGTAGAGGCAATTGTTAAAAAATGTATGTTGTCATCTCCTGGGACACCCACATCCCCACTGGCTTAGTCTGTGCTACTTCCACTGGAGTGAATTCTCACCATATTCTTCAGGTATTTCTAGTACCCTTTTTCTTTCCAATACAATTTTGAACACTTTTTAGGCAAACAGATAAATGTAATTATCTTTTAGGACTAGGAGGTCCGTCAAATACTCAGTTGTTTAACTCAAATGCAGCTGCGTCTAACCTTTCTCTAATGTAACATGCTGAGTTTTAGTGGGCATGTGAAATTCTTCCGCTTTCCATGACCAATCTGAGAAATATAGACGAGTTAAGATTTTTCAACTTTTTGATGATATAAATGTGATATACAGTCGGGCAAAAACAAACTTTGAATTTTGACCTTCGATCTTCTCCCCGAATAATGATCTGTGGCGAGGTAGCCTCTCGCAGTGTTGCTTATCCTCAGTGGGCTCAGTGAGTGGCCGTCCCAGTCTGCCACGTGACCAGAAGGGCAAATGACCAGCACTCTACAGTGTACAGTGCTGCTTAGCTGTGATATCTCTAGTTTAGATTTATTGAATGAAGTTTCAGCTTAATGATACTTTCAATTCATGGTGAGTTGTTGGGCTGAAACCCTATCACGTCACAGACCTTTAGTAAGATAAAGGTTTCTTCAGTGTTTTAATATTCGGATTTATTTCTGGTCTAATTGCCAGCCCCTTCAATATTTTGGTCTAAGGCACACAGGTTTCGGATTGTTCTATGGCTTCAGAATTAAAGTTTTCGAGTTTATGTCTAATTTTATTCTTTTCTCCCAGCCCATGGGAGAAATAAACACCTTAAAACAACCAACTGGGCAAAGGATCTAGTAAAATTGCTATTTGTTGTAGGACTTTGACTTTTTAAACTGGGTAGCTATGACATAACATGATTTTGCTTTTGTTTGTTTGTTTGTTTCTTATTTTGCTTTGATTTATGGATAGTTGTAACATGTAGGACAAGTTATCAATGGGACAGTTTAAGACCTACAGGATAAATGAAGGCAAAAATTAAAGATAGTACGTGGACAGAAACTATATGGCTCTGCAGTGGTTAATACTGAAACATTTTCTTTATCACAGAATCCTTGAGTTAAATATGCATTTTTCATTGATGGCTACGTATAATAATTCTCCACTCTCATAATAATTCTGTTAGGAACATAAGACAGGAACAACTTGATTCATTTCATCTACAGAGAAAATTTTGTCTTTAAAATCTGAGTGACAAATGTATGTTCACTTACTCGGCTTGTGTCTTTAAGTAAAATGACATTTTTATTTCAACAATGCACGTTTCAAGAGGAATAAGAAAGTGTAGAATAAGAAGCCCAGTTGCTAATAACTAACTTAAACTATTTGTGATCCTAATTACTTGATTTAATGCCTCTAAACACCAATCATCTAGAAGTAAAATCAGTACAGTTTATAAAATATAAATATTTGGAATTCATTGTTAATTAACTTCAACAAATAGTTTTCTGATCCAATTGAATTTTTAATCCAATTTTTATACTTTATATAAGGTTTCAATTGTTACAAAAAGAGCATTTCATTGCGTTCAGTTTATGTGATAATTCTTGTGGCTAAATTCATCCTTTTTGCTTATATTATGGATGTAGAATATGTACATAGAATATATTTAATATTTTTGAGTGATTATATTTCACCTACCTAAATTTTTAGTCTTCTCTTGCCTTATATATTGAAACTGGCAAACAATTTACCAAAATTCAAATCGAACTTTTTCACACTATCTCTAATCAATTTAGACTTAGTGTTTTAGAGTATAATAATCATAATATTGGAGCAATCACTGCGGGACACCATTCAAATTGTCCTTGAAAAAGCTTATGTCACAGCTATTTTAAACCATTATCTCAGTAAGACTCCCAAATTCATTCTGCCCAAACACACAGAGTGCCTGGATATATATGATCTCAAAATACACCAAGAAGCTGACAGAAAGGAATTTAACATATTCTGAATACTCATGGCTCCTGTTTGATGTTTCAATAGATTAGTTGTATCAAACTCTTATTTTATTTTGAAATGTTATATTACTCTTTTCTGAAACAGTCATTTGCTTATGTCCTCCATTTTTTTGAATAAAAGGTTCAAATGCATTTCATTAATAATTAATTAACGAATTAGACAAACTTCCGTTTTTATCTCTCTCAAAGCAAAGTTTATTATGAAAAATAGAAACATGTGAGCTTTTCTGTGTACAAGCAAGATTAAAATATTGCACTTGTCGTGTGGATACATTATTCCTAGAAGAAATATTACCATTTCTTAGTCTGATCTGTGAAAGACACAAAGTCACTTGAATTATTTTAGTTAATAGCATTCCTCTATACCTACAATAAGGGAATTAAATTTTAAAATAAAATTTGTAACACCACTAAATGAAAAACTGATCTATCAATCTAACAAAATAAGTAGATGCTCTGTATGCTGAAAATGACAAAATAATGATAAGAAATATCAAAGATGATCTAAACAAATCGAAAGATATAAGTAATTCACGGGCTAGAAGACTTAATATTTTTAAAACATCACAATTTTATGTATAGGTTAAATGCACTCCCTATGAAATTAGACATATGAAAAAGTAGAAACTAAAATTTACATTTTCAAGATACTATAATGTTGGGCTGGGGATTTAGCTCAGTGGTTAGAGTGCTAGCCTTGCAAGCACAAGGCCCTGAGTTCGATCCCCAGCACCAAAAAAGAAAGAAAAAAAAAGCAAAAAAAAGACACTATAATGTCAAAAACAATAGTGAAAAAAATTCGGAGAAATTATATTCGGTTATTTTAAGAATTACCATAAAGGGATTAAGACAGTGTGGTATAGGGCAAAGGATATAGATCAAGAAAATAGAATAGAGAGCCTAGAAATAGACCCACAAAAGTAATGTCAATTTATTTTTGACAAACAAAGAAGTAAAATCATTTCAAGTAAAGAAATCACTTTTACAACCAATTTAACAAATGGTTCTGGGGCAATTGTACATCTCTGCATGACAGAAGGAAGGAAGGAAGGAAGGAAGGAAGGAAGGAAGGAAGGAAGGAAGGAAGGAAGGAAAGAATAATCCATGGAGTTTTCAAATGTCATTCTGAGTAACATAATGAAATTTCACACTGTTCTTAACTACCAGCCAAAGACGTGCATCGTTTCTCTGCTCAGTGTCTTTCCTATATGCATGCTACTCACCAAATGGGAGCTGAGAGACAGAGACAGAGAGAGACAGAGACAGAGAGACCGAGAGGGAGGGGGAACAACATTCACATCTACTGTAGCATATTGTTACAATTTTTGATTTTATCGTTAGTTATATTTGTCAGTATCTTTCTGTGCTTAATTTATAAAGTAAACTTTAGCAAAGGTGCGATCGAGATATACGGTGAATGTTTAAAAATTATTACAATAAAAGGCATGTTGCCATCAATCTCCCTCAAAATACTTTCTCTCACTTTGAACACATTTATCCATCTTTCTTTCAGATTTTGGAAGCACTTCTGAGAGTCTGCTTTCCTGAATGTCTGTAGTTGAGCTGTTGGGGCTGCCTCCATGTCCCAAATGGACTCAAAATATTTACTTTTCATGGTCATTTGACTTTGAGGAAAAGCCAGGAATTGCATAGTGGATGACAGCTGGCAGCAACGTTGCCTGCATTTTTCAGGAAAGGAAACTTTGAGAACTGCTTCAGAAGTGGCAAGAATGATGGCATGTGTGTGTTCCGCGGCAGAGAGAGTTTTTGGAGTTGGGTTAATGGCAATGTATCTTCTACTGTAGTAAATATGTTTTACATAAACCTTCAACATAAACTTCTTCTACACATGTATAGGGGGAAATATAGCATAGATAGGGTCTGGTGCTATTTCTAGTTTGGGTAAATGGGATCTTTTCCCCTATGGGTAAGTGAGAATTACTGTAGTACAGTTCAATAGACATGTAAATGGATAGCTAACTTTGAATGGCTGAAGCCAGTTTTCTTTCTATGAGTCATAGATTGATGGATCAGCAAAGCGAGGAAGACCAGAATGAATGCATTAATCAAAGACATGATTCAGGAGTCTGTATGGACTCTTTTTAGTTTACATATACTGACACCCACCCACTGCCACACACACACTCACACAATGCCCACGTGCTCATGCACACAGACACACATACACATACAAGAATATAGATTGTATATATATATATATATATATATATATATATATATAGAGAGAGAGAGAGAGAGAGAGAGAGAGAGAGGTAGATGGATACATAGATACATAGATAGACAGATGAAGAAATAATTACAGGTATGTTTTTACAAATGGCTTAGACTACATGGGCATACATGTATTTCTTTTCCACTAAGAGGGCTTACAAGTAGACTCCGATGCTCTAGTAGCTATGTCCCCACCAGCACTTGGTTACTAATTTTGTTCTTCAATGAAGAGAATAAGGACTCTGTGGAGAAATGTTGATTCTAGGATTGGGCAGGGATACCACACGATGAGCTTGGAAGGCTTTTGCATTTCATAAAAATGATTCTTAAAATTTAGTGTTTTGAATTCACAGCTTAAAGACACTTTCAAAATGGTGAATTGAGCATCTGAAATACACTAGTATTTTTCTTCAGATGCTGGGGGAGTTGGCCAGAATGGATTGATTACTGCCGTCATCTGCTTTTATTCTGATATTTATTCTCATTAGCACCATAACGTTGGTCACAGGAGCATTAACAATGTAAGTCATGGTTCATCTTACCTTTTTGTGTGTGTGTGTTTTAGCTAATATTTTCATGATTCTGTAAACTTGGAATAAAAGTCTCTATTTGCTTTGCTAACACCATGTATTTTGTTTAAGTAACTGATCATTCTGTATTATAAATACGTTCCCTTAAAAAGAATGTAAATTTTCCTTCAGAGAAAGGACTTGTCTGTTGGTTAATTCCTAGGGACTGGCTCAGTTCCAAGCAGATAACTTACACCTCAAAAATGTTTCTACCAAATTAGTGTTTAATAGGATAGAGAATACATGTCCTTTTATCCTAAACAGTAGAACTACTTATTTTGATTAAACCCAATTTATTTCCCACGTGAAAAGAACATAGTGAACGAAACTAAAATTCTGTTCATGGGAAATACAACAATGTCAAAAATTTATTACCTAAATGTCCTTTAGAACATTTCTATAAATAAGCCCCCATATGGTATTCAATAAGACTGTCTTCTCCTCTGAGGACACAAGTCATATTCCAAGAACGCGGACTCCTTCCATGTTATGAAGTTAGGGACATGCATGCTCTTCTGGTGAGGCAGCCAGGTGTCTTTGTTTTTCCGTATGGTAGGCACCAGAATTTTCTGCCCTCCTTGTATTTGTTTATTTATTTATTAAAAAAAAATCCCCAAGTACACTTGGGAAGTGCAATATATTCTAAAATGAGTGCTTAGGGCTTCATCATACTATTTTGTTAATCAAAAGAAAAAAAAAAATCAAACAATGAAAGGCCATCGAAGGAATGGCAGAAAGTCTCAAAATTGATGGTTACATAACAGACAACAGACATACTACACATAACTGTTCTTACTTAACTTTTTTTTTTTTTTAATTTAACTTTGACTCATAAATGAGTCTTTTAGGTATGGGCAGCAAAAATCAGAAAAATGCATATCTGGAGTTTTAGAAAGACATTGGAGCTTCAGAAACAATCACAATGATCCATATTAATAATACCTGCAGAATGATAGTTAATATCTACTTGCAAATCTATGCCAAGAACTGTGAAATAAACATTCTTGCAGAGTTACTATGGGTAATTTTTGCATTTACAGATAATGGCACTTATTTTATGACTGGAATTTAAAAGGTCAAGAACTCCTGGAAGGAAACCTGGAGGCTGATGACAGAACACTGAGGTTCTCAAGTGTGACACAGAAACACCCCAAGATGTTAGAGAAGGAAAACAAGAAGCCAATAACCTAACATGAGTCAGACAGTTCAGAATCTGGGATGCTGTGAGCGTAAATGAGTGGAGAATGGGGCGACTATCAAATGGTAGCAGGAATTAAAGAGCGCGTGAGGAAGAAATGATAAAGAGACGTGAGTCCTGTAGAGAGCCGGAGCAAAGCGCGGCAAAGGAGAGATCCAACCCGGATGATGAAGGAGATCAAACGCTCTTTGGAGAAATACCCCGACGGGAAGAAAATGGGAAGTTTATATTATTCAGCAATTAAGGCAAGAAAGGAAAGAGTGTTAGATTCTGTAGGAAAATTACCAATGTGAGTGGTAAGAAGGCTTTGGGAAAAAGTATAGCTATATTTTTGAAACAAGGAAGCTCCAAATTTTGCTAAAACGCATAGTCTTACCCAGCTATGATTTGCCCAATGCGAACTTATAGGAAAATTGGGTTAAGAAGACCCCTGGGGAGAAAAACAAGATAATATGTTAAAAATAGCTGAAGAAGGTAACCTTGGAAATATGTAGTCATTTAAACTATGACTTATGTTTTCTTAAAAAACCTGTTAAAAATTAGCTTTTAAAAAGGCCACTTGACAAAGAAAATGAAGAGAATATGTGAAAGCCCATTATCGATAGTCCTTGTATTTCTCTCTACATTGTATGACGGCCTTGATAGTGAGGTGAGCACTTGGGAGGGCTTGATTAGAGAATGTATATATTTATTACTTTCTGAAAAATAAAACAAAATTTCATAACAAAATAATAAGAGAATAACAATAATTAATACATTGTGTATCGTTATCTCCAAAGTGGTCACTCAGAGTACAAAACATTAACCCAAAAGAATCTTACAAAAAAGAAATAGACAATAACACAAAGCTTTCTTTTCTACAATCTAAAATAAACTAGTAGTATAAAGGGAAAAAAAAATTCATGTATTTTAAAATATTTTTGAAACCATCTATGTAATTTTGGAAAGTATGCAAACTCCCTACTTCCTATTTTTTGCTCTTCTATTTTGTATATTCATACATATATGTAAATGCATACATATATATATATTATGTTTCTCATGTAAGAGAAACCATGCGATAGTTGAGCTTGTGTGTTTAACATTTCACTTACCGTTATGTTCTCGGGTTGCATCTATTTACCTATGAAAGCCTCAAGTTTATCTTTCTTGGTGGTTGAGTAGTACTCCATTGTGTATAAATACCACATTTCCTTATCCAGTCATCTATTGATGGATGTACTTATACTGACAATGTCTAACTCAAAATTGAAAGGACTCTTTATTTCATAGTACAAGCGTTAGACTTGTAGTAATTATAGAGAAAATATGTTTATGTGCATACATATTATATAACATTATATAAATACAGATTTAAACATGTAATTGTCATTTTTACTTTTATAAGTTTTTTATGAGTAAAAATAAATTTACAATTAGATCATTTAAATGGAATTATTTAAAGGATTTCTTGTAGCATCTTTTATTTTTAGGTAATACTAGTTAATAGTAAAAAACATGAGGCTATGTAAACTGGTCTGTTTATTCCTGTTTATTCTGGACTACTTTTTAACTTTAACATCTCTCCCTCGTTAATATCTATTAAGCAGGAGCCAGGAACATTGTACTACAAATGGAAAACAAGACTAAGAATATACACAACATTGTGAATCACTTTCTAAAAATATTTCCATCTCGATAAAGTTAATTGCTTATAGGCATATATTTGTATTTTCTTCTGTTATTTTCCTTCACCTCTATCACAGTCCAATAGTGCAAAAGTTCTTATTAGCAATAATTGCGCCTCGGATAAACCTCATTGGCTATGATACTGCCACTGCACGAAGCTGCAAAAGTTCTTATTAACAAAGATTTATCCAGAAAAATCAAGTAATTAGAGTGTTTAGTTCTCAATTTCTTTAATTTCATTGCATTTCCAAATGACAAATTAATAATATAATTATCTTTTTGTAAACAATTTAGTCATTTAGGGTGAACTACTGGAGTGTCAAATTATGTTGTCTAGTAGAATTCCACATTATAAGAAAAATATTTTGGAAGTATTAATTATGTACCAAATAATATGCCACACACACATTTGACCCTCAGAGTAGTACCATGAGGTAGGTTGGAAGTGTTTCTCCATCTCGCAGAGTACTGGAGGCAGAGAAATATTGGTAATATTTGAGAATTCATAAGAGGGTTCAGAAGTCCACATCTATTGGGCTTCTAAGCACATTTTTTAGCTCATAAAATGTAATGAATCATAAATTTTAGAAATTCATGGAAATAGCAAATTGGAGTTTGATTAAGAATATATAAAAAGGGTAAGGCGTTGTAAACAGCTCACTCATCAAGTTACACAGATTTGAAAATGTGTGAAAAGTCAGGGTGGATACAGGCTCAGTACTCACTGTCACCAAGATCCCATGAGGAAGAAAACAATTAGGAAATCCTGCTGCAATCAGGACGTGCCGCTAGTCAGAGGCCTTGAATTGAGTCAGCTGACCAGGAGAACAGTGCATGATTGAGCTTTAAAAAAAATGCAGATTAATAATATACAGTGTATTGATTATATGTCACCGATAATTATAATTACACTTAATCCACAAAAGAAGGGAGGCAAAAAACTTGCCATTGTATTCTAGATAATGTCACAAATTAAAAAACAAAAAAAACAAAAAAAAACAAATGCTCTAAAATGTTAAAATAATCATTTTAAAATTTGGTTTCAAATTTAAATTACTGAGGTTCTTTTGGTGTTTTCTACTCCATCAGAGCACTATACAAAAGTAACTTCTTATTTGTTTTCAATAGAAAATCATAGTATAAATCTTTCTAAAGATCAAAATAGCATCTCTTTTCATATCCAGAATCAAATATTAGAACCATTATCCTGTACTTCAAAAATTCATCTTATCTGATAGGCTTACAAAGAAAGCAATTAATTAAAAAAAAAACCTGACTGGCTTCGGTGTTCAGAATTCTTAAGAGCGAGTAGATCATGGCAGAAGTGAAGGTTATTTACAGAATTTAAAAACCCTGGGACATGAAAAAAATCATACCATGTGTATTATGCTAGGTTTTCAGGTAGACGATTTCCTGCTATTGAAATTTAGGGAAAGTATACGTCACCCATTTAATTTGTATGTGTTTCTTCGTTATAAACTATACAATAAACACTTATGTATTTTGGACATGGCACCACTTGTTCTACTGATATGAAACTTTTAGTAATAATTTGCATACTATTTTCTTATTTTTCATTTACTTGAAAAAATTATCACCGAGTTCCAGGTTATAAGAAAATACTGACTATATTAAAAGCAGTGATACTACACAATAAAGCCTACTACATAATTTGAAATTAGAAAAAACTTGTGAACAAAATTCTTTAGAAAACTTTGAAATAATATGCCCTAAATATGAATGCATAAGAATATTTCATATTCCTCCATCATCAAGTATTATATATATATGAATAAAGAAAGCCTAAGATTTATTATAAAACGATAATACTCTCACTCTGCAATTTGTGTCACCTACATGCCAACATGCAGAACATAAACTGATGTCTCACAAAGTATTTGCAAAATGGTAAACTTTGTCATCTGGAAACCCACTTAATATCTAAATCAACCTATTTAACAATAAAATAATAAAATCACTGTGTTAATGAGTAATTAGTCAGTGTTTACCTCTACCGCCTATATCTAATTACAGCAAGAAATACAATATTAGACGGTGACTCCTTTAAGATCAGAATAGGAGGCATATACCCGGAGGAGGTGTTCAATCAGCGATCACTGCACTGTGAAAGAGGACCTCTGAGATACAATGAATCCAGGTTTTTAAATGGTTCCTTCATCACATTACTCTAACTTTTCTGAATTTTCCTCTTTGTCGGAATCTGCCGATATGGCTAAGCTCCTTGGCAGAACAAGCTTTACAAATGTAATAGACTTGCTACACAGTAACTCTTATAACTCGGCACACAATGTGAAATTTGAAAGACACCACATATTTTAGAAAGCATAAATCACATAAATATGTCACAAATCCACATGTTTGTTAAAAATGCATTTAAATTGTTGACTATGCATGAGTGTACATCCTCATGGATATAAGATTAAATTCTGACATCAGCTATTGCCATCTCGTATGTACTTATTATGTATGAAAGATGTATTCCATTTTTTATGAAAGTGAAGCTTATATTTGAAATTTAATGTCATGTGAATTTCTGTTCCTGCGGTAAGTCAGTATTTAGTGGAATTCTAACTCTTTGTTCTCTGCATTTCTTTTGTAATGCCTTATAAAATCAATCATACTATTTCAAAATAAAGGCAATTCTGAAGTTATTCCTCCTCACATTGCATCTAGAGATGTTCTTGGAACAGAATAGATATTAAATAAATATTTATGAATGCAATTGATTAATTAATCATTTATAAGAACATATATTTAAATGTGGAAAGGAACATATTGTATCAGGGATATATATTGACTAATTAATTTTGACATTGATTCTGTAAAATAAATTCAGTAAATGTCAAGGTTGTTGAATGAGTACAGTGATGTTTATTTTAGAAGAGTGTAGGAGAATTTGACATTTAGTTAATTCCTCCAGAGAATCTGGGTTATTTGTTAGGTCATACCTTATTCTTTCTGAGATGTTATATAGCAAGAAATTTAACTTTCAGCCTTGAGGAGAACAGAAAGCTTTTCTTGAAGTATCACTCACTGTATTCTCTCTCTAGAAGGATAAATCAGAAGCAAAAACAAGACACTTTGCTTTTGGGAACAAGGTATGCAATGAATCGATCTCCTTCTAATTGCACCATAGGGCAAGATGAATAGTTTATAAAATCTAAGTAATTTCCTTCTTCCCAGAGTTTAAAGAATTAAGAAGTGGCTGCTATAGTGTTATAGGGTGTTAAATGTTCCTACAAAGACCTGTGTGCTAAAACTTCCCGGCTTGGCACTATGAAAAAACAGTGGAAAGTCTCAGGATTGCTGCCCTAGTGAGAGGTCTTCCAGCATTGGGGTAATGCCCTTGAAAGGGAAATTGGGACCTGGACCCCTCTTCTTCTCTCTTTCCTGTTCTGGACACAGAGAAGAGAGTTTGCTGTGCTATACACCATTGACAAAGGTGTGGTGGCCTCACTGCAGTCCCCATAAACATATGGATTGAAATCTTCAAGACTGTGAGACAAAATAAACTTTTTCTTTCTACAAGTTGATGATCTCTAGTATTTTGCACAGTAATGGAAAGCTAAAATGATGCCCCCCCCCACATTTTAAGAAATGCACCATTTGAATATATACTATTCTCTTTATGAAACACAGTTCGGGGAAAACCCAAACCAGCTCCTTGTATGCCTCAGTGTTTCACTCTGCACTGATACAGCACACAGAAATGATTCTTATATCCTGCAAATCAAGTAGGTAAGTGTTTTGGAATGGGAGTTGGGAGTGAAAAGGGGTCAATGTCACTTTGAAAAACTGATCGGGTATACACTATTAATTATGAGACACTCCCAGAAATATTTTATATTAGTGTATAGCTTTTCTTCCATCTTCCCAAAAGGGTGCTTAAAGTAAAATAAGATGGGCTTTCAGTGTTGTGAACAGATTTTTTGGTTGCCATCAGGGATTTATTTGTGAATACATACCTGTTCTCACAAGTTTAACTTTGTTCATAACTGAGATGCAAAATCTACAAAAAAAAGGCATTAGAAGAATCTATCTTCTTAAAAGAAAGAGTGAGAGATACCATGAGATTCTTACTCTTGTGTTCTTGGAATAGTCTGAGTTTCCACCAAAAGTGG
>PVJO010019495.1:0-34039 GCA_004026905.1 Hystrix cristata
TATTGATCCCTTTCCTCTGGGAAATACAGTAGTGGCACTTGCTGGGGGTCACAGAAGAGGGGGGAGAGGCAAGTTATGTGTCGTTCAGGAGGAGGAAAGACTATAATTAAAGAAGATGCATTCCAGAGACCGAAAGTGTGGGATTGAGATAGGCAGAAATATTTTAGGTGATAGGCATTTTCATTATGTGTCTCATTTCAGGAAGGCTACAGATTGGTAAGAGAAGAGTCCTTTTCTCCACTGCAGAGTGCACATACACACAGATTAAATTCATGATTTATTTAGCAGAGAAAAGAAACTTGAGTGAAGCAAGGTAGTTACATCAAGCGGGGGTAGAAGCAGTGTATTTCAATGTAGCTTTTCTTGGCTCTCCCAAGTTTCCCAAGGTAACATGTACTTTATTTGCTAAAGATAGTCTTCTATTTAATGTCAGAAATTTTATATTATCATTTCTAAAGGTCATACAGATAATCTATGACTTTATAAGAAACATTTGTAGAAAAATTCTTTCTGGTTCTTGTTACCAATAGAAGCAATTTCAAGAAGGCTTCGTTTTCATGTGAGGTGAAAGATGAGGTATGTGTCAGGGAAGGCAAGTGCCAAATAAGAACCTAGGGGGTCTGTTATGATATACCCAACTTTCGTTTTTCGGCAACGTTTTATGGATCCTCTCTTCTTTTACAGTAGAACTTATTTTTAGAGCAATTTTAGGTTCACAGCAAAAGTGAGAGGAAGATACAAAACTTCCTGTAATTACAAGGCATGATTGAAAGATGGTGAATTAAAAAAATTTACTATGGTAAAAAACACACTGCCATTAATTCCCCTCAAAAATTTCCCCCTTGCTCTGAATGCCCTTATCCCATCTTTCTTGCCACTTTTTGAAGCAGTTCTGAAAGTCCTCTTTCACAAATGTCTTTTGTTATAGTGTTGTGGCTGCTTTGATGACCTCCTGGTTGATTCAAAGCGTTTATATCTCATAGATGTTTTGACTTTGGAGACGAGCCGGAAGTTGCACAATACCAGATCTAGTGAATTGGTAGATTAAAGGCACACCATAATGTTTTTATGAGCCTGCCTTTCTGCTGAATGGCACTCAGCATGACTGTATTTTCTATTACAACCTCTTGAAGGCACTCGCAAAAGAGGACTTCTAGAACGGCTTCAGAAAGTGGCAAGAATGATGGGATAAGTGTGTTCAGAGAAAGGCGGAGGATTTTAAGGGGGATTAATGTCACTGTGTCTTTGACTGTAATAATTTTGTTAAAATTTAAAATTTACTGTGTATTTTGATCACCCCTTGTACCTTACTGCTACATATGGATAGCCTCACCCCATTATCAACATCCCACACCAGAGTGGTACATTTATTCCAACCAGTAAACCTAACTGACACATCATATTGCTCAAACTCCATAGCTTACCTTGACTTCACCCTTGATGGCATATATTCTGTGGTTTTGGACAAATGTATAATGACATACATTCACCATGATAGTATCATATGAAGTCGTTACACTTCCCCAAATAAATCCTCTGTGCTCTATCTATTCTTCCCTTCCTCCCCAGAACACCTGGCAACCAGTGAATGTTTACTGTCTCCATAGATTTTCCTTTTCCAGAATATCACATAGTTAGAACCACATAGTATATAGTATATTCCTCATTGTCGGGCCTTTGTACTCAGACCAAATTAAACTACCAACTTTTCTGGGTCTTCTGCTTGCAGATGGCAGACCATAGGACTTCTTAATCTCCTTAATCTTCCATAATTGCAGGAGTCAGTTCTTCATGGTATATGTGTGTGTATATATCTCTTGTTATTCTGTTTCTCCAGAGAACCCTGAGTAGTACAAATCTCCATTGTTATGTTAGTATCTGAAGAAATTTTTGAATGTTTTTTCCACTAATAGTGAGTGTCATTTGATTTCATTCCTGAGCATTAGATTACAGTCTTGTTACCATATTAACTACTTGTTAACTAGTTGTGCTCTATTCAAAATTCTATTGAAAGCCACCCTGAAATGGTTTAAGGAAGAGTAATGAACACTCATGGAAAGCATACTTAATCAGCCCAAAATCCACCAGCATTATTAGAGAAATAAACCAGAAGTTTTCTGAAAGGGTTGGTACTTCTTCATTCATTCTAATAGTCTTTGTTGGACAAGATCCTAACCTGTTTTCTTCCGACCAGAGAATAACATGTTCTCAAGAATGAAAACATTGTCAGTTTAATCCACTTGAGGGTGCTATAAGATCATTGTGGTATTAAAATGTATATTCTTTACCAGAAACCTGCTGACTAAACAAGGATTCAGAAATGGGGGACTATGATCTATTTTATAGACTCACTTTAGGATTATTGTGTCTCTCAGTCCTTCTTCATCTTTTAGTGACTAGTAAATGTTTTGAGGATATTATTGTATTGATCATATCTCATTGCCCAGAAATAATCAGCTTAATATTTTTGAGGTAGTTTTGTTTTTACCCCTAGAGGAAAGATCACTGGTTTTAGTTATAATCCAGGCTGAACAAACCCAAGGTCAAAAAAATACAACTCCAAGGGGAGGAGGCAGAGGGATAGTACATTTATATCATAACCCATACATGATATGTGTGGTACTCCTGGAGCTGTGCAATGCTTGACCATATGTAGTGACCATCTGTACTGCTAGTCTCAGCCAGTGTGTCTCCCATGTTTTTCTTTGTTTATAAGGATGAGAAATAGAATGAAGATATTTCAGCATAAAACTGCCATGGTCGTTGGGGAAAAAGTTGAAAGGTGTGTGCAACACTGATATGGAATAGGTTAGTGTGCTTATTTCCAGGTTCTTAACCATGACTCTTTATAAAGATACACACACACACACACACCCCCACACACATGCATACACATGCACACATATTTCTTAGATTCTTAGGTTTTCATTTTTTGGTAGTTTCTCATAATACTGTACAAATAACATTTGAGGATTATACCCAAGAAAAATACAAGTTTAATGATAAACAGCATTCTTTGTCAATACATTCTCAAATGTTTTTATATCCATTTGCCAGTGAAAATCAGATATATCAGATCATAGTGCAATAAAACTGGAATTCAATGGTAACAGAAACCAAAAAAACCCACATAAACAATGGAAATTAAATAACATCATTCTGAACAACAGCTGGGTCACAGAAGAGATTAAAGAAGAAATTAAGCAATTTATACAGTTTAATGATAATGCCGGTATGACATACTGGATCATATGGGATACAATGAAAGCAGTGCTAGGAGGAAAATTCGTTGCATTGAACTCCCACATCAGGAAGACAGAACAAGCTCAAATAAACAACTTAATGTTGAACCTCAAGCATCTAGAAAAAGAGGAGCAAATCAAACCCGTAGCTTGTACAAGAGAGGAAATTATTAGAGACCGGAGCCAAAATTAATGCAATTGAGACTAAGAAAACAATACAAAGAATCAACGAATCAAAGAGTTGGTTCTTTGAAGGATTAAATAAAATAGACAAACCTTTAGCCAATCTTATCAAAAAAAAGAAAAGACCCAAATTGATGCAATAAAAAAATGAAACGGGTGAAGTCACAACTGACACTATGGAAATCCAAAGCATCATCAACACCTACTTTGAGAACCTATACTCGAACAAGATGGAAAACACAGAAGAAATGGACAGATTCTTAGAAACATATGAACTACCAAAACTGAATCAAGAAGACATAAGAATAGTAAATAACCCAATATCAGCCGTTGAAATCAAAGAGGTAGTTAAAAACCTTCCAACAAAGAAAAGCCCAGGTCCTGACAGTTTCACAGCTGAATTCTACAAGAAATTCAGAGATGATCTAATACTACTATTTCTCAAACTCTTTAATGAAATTGAAAAGGAAGCAGTACTTCCAAAATCATTTCTGGAAGCAAGCATTACTCTGGTACTAAAACCAGAAAAGGATCCAACCGAAAAAGAGAACTACAGGCCAATTTCCCTAATGAACATAGATGCGAAAATTCTCAATAAGATACTGGCAAACAGAATGCAACACATTATCAAGAAGATTATACACTATGACCAAGTAGGATTCATCCCAGGGATGCAGGGATGGTTCAACATTCACAAATCAATACATGTAATAGACCATATCAACAGAATCAAGGACAAAAATCACATGATCATCTCAATAGATGCAAAAAAAAAAAGCATTCAACAAAATCCAACACCCATTCATGATAAAAACCCTACAGAAATTAGGAGTAGACGTTCTATATCTAAATCTGATAAAAGCCATCTATGACAAACCAACAGCCAAAATCACACAGAATGGTCAGAAACTGGAAGCTTTCACACTAAAATCTGGAGCAAGACAAGGTTGTCCACTATCATCACTATTATTCTAGAAACATTAGCCAGAGCAATCAGGCAAGAGGAAACAATAAAAGGAATAAAGATAGGAAAGGAAAAAGTTAAATTGTCATTTTTTGCGGATGACATGATACTCTACATAGAAGACCCCAAAAATTCCAGCAAAACTTCTAGATTTGATAACTAAATTCAGTCTCGTAGCTGGATACAAAGTCAACACCCGAATGTTGATAGCATTCCTATATACTAGTAACAAACTCACTGAGAAAGAAATAACAGAAGATATACCTTTCACAATCGCATTATAAAATGAAATACTTACTAATCTATCTAACAAAACAAGTAAAAGATCTTTTCATTGAACACTACAGTACTCTAAAAAAGGAAATTGAAAGGAATATCAGACAGTGGAAAGATATCCTGTGTTCTTGAGTAGGAAGAACCACCATAACGAAAATGGCCCTACTTCCTAAATTATTATATGGATTTAATGCAATTCCAATCAAAATACCAATAACATACTTCACAGAATTAGAGAAAACAATCGTGAAACTCATCTGGAGCCAGAAGAGACCAAGAATAGCAGAAACAATCCTGGGCAATAGGAATAAGGCAGGGGCATCACAATCCCCTACTTGAAATTATAGTATAAACCTACTGTGATAAAAACAGCATGATACTGGCATGAAGACAGACCCAAGGACCAATGGAACAGGCTAGAAGATACAGAAATAACTCCAAACACATTTAAATACCTCATCTTCAACAAAGGAGCCAAACACCCTCACTGGAAGAAAGAAAGCCTCTTTAATGCATGGTGCTGGAAAGATTGGCCTGCCACATGCCAAAAACTAAAACTAGATACATGTCTTTCACCATGTACTAAGCTAAAATAAAAGTGGATCAAAGATCTGAACATTGAAACAGAAACACTAAACCTGTCGGAGAATAGAATAGGAAGAACTCTCAAAGACAGGTGTAGGAAAAAATTTATCAGCAGAACCCAGACTGCATGGGAAACAATAGAAAGAATCAGTGCTTAGGACCACATCCTGTTAAAATGCTTTTGCACAGCAAAAGAAATCACCAGTAGAGCGGAGCAAAAACCCACAGACTGGGAAAAAATTTTTGCCAGCTGTCCCTCAGGCAAAGGTCTAACATCTAGAATATATAAAGAACTCAAAAAATCAAACCCCCCAAATTTAAAGACCCTATGCAAAAATGGACATCTGAAATGAATAAACATTTATCCAGCAAAGAAATAAAAATAGCAAAAAAAATATGAAAAAGTGTTCAACATCATTGGTCGTTTGAGAGATGCAAATCAAAACAACACTAAGATACCATCTCACTCCGGAAAGAACAGCTATTATCAAGAAATCAACCAATAAGAAGTGCTGGCAGGGCTGTGGGGAAAAAGGTACCCTCCTCCACTGTTGGTGGGAATGTAGATTGGTCCAGCCACTGTAGAAATCAGTGTGGAGATTCCTCAAAAAACTACAACTAGATCTTTGATCCACTTTGATTTTATCTTAGTGCATGGGGAAAGACATGGGTCTAGTTTTAACCTTCAGCATGTGGAGAGCCGGTTTTTCCAGCACCATTTATTAAAGAGACTATCTTTCTTCCAGTGAGGTTGTTTGGCCCCTTTGTCAAAGATAAGGTGACTGAGTGTTTGGACCTGCTTTTTCATCTTCTAATCTGTTCCATTGGTCCTGGGGTCTGTTTTTGTGGCAGTACCATGCTGTTTTTATTACAGTAGCTTTAGGTCAGGGATTGTGATGGCCCCTGCTTTGCTTTTGTTGCCCAGAATTGCTTTTGCTGTTCTAGGTTTCTTTTGGTTCCAAATGAATTTTAGGATTGTCTTCTCTAGTTCTGTGAGGTATGCTATTGGTAATTTAATTGGGAGCATTAAATCTGTATAGCAGTTTTGGGAGTACAGCCATTTTCACTATATTGGTTCTTTCTACCCAGGAGCAAAGGCTATCTTTCCATTTTCTGATATCCTCTTCAATCTCCTTTTTCAAAGTACTGTAGTTTTCATTGTGTACATCTAAAATGTACCATTAAAATAAAATAAATTAAAAAACAAAACAAAACAAAAAAACTACAACTAGATGTTCCATTTGACCCAGCTATTCCTCTGTTTGGTATCTTCCCAGAAGTATTAAAGTCATCATATCCCAGCGATATATGCATAACCATGTTCACAGCAATACAGTTTGTAATAGCTAAGTCTTGGAAACAACCTAAATGCCCAACAGCTAATGAGTGGCTAAAGAAGATGTGGTTTTGCTACACAATGGAGTACTACTCTGCCATTAAAAAGGATAAACTAGAGACATTTGTAGGTAAGTGTATGCACCTTGAGAACATACTCTTAAGTGAAATAAATCAGACGCTCATCAGCACACATCAAGTTGTTTCTCTGATGTGAGAAACCATAGTGTAAATAAGGACAAAGAATTATATATTATGTAAAAAAAAAGTATTCAAAAGAGAGGAGAATTAGATAGGGAGAAGAGGGAAAAGAAGGAAGGGAAAAAGGAAAGAAAGGAGAAAGAGGAAAAATGTAAATAAACATGCTGTAAATGGGAGTGGTGGGGAAGAGAGGGGAAAACCAAGATATATCATATATAGGTACAAAATAACTATGTTGAATATGATCGTTACATATATAATGTACCAATGCATGTTCTTGGTAAAAAATAAAAAAAGAATAATTTATCATTTTTAAATTATTAAAGTAATTCTTTTTTATTTTATTGATGGTAATGCAAATGGAGAATTTCAGGAATTACAAATGTGGTTTAGTGTATTACCCTCTGTAATGAAATCCATTGGAAGATCCAGTATATCAGGGAAAGGATTTAACTCTTGTCCTGGCCACATTAGATACAGCATTTGATTATCTGTAGACACAGAGTCATCAAATTGTCAAATGCATTAATCCATTTATTCAACCAGTATTTGTTGAAGATTAGGCATTGTTTTAGATATTAGGGTTGTAATAGTGAAAAAAAAATACCAAAATTCTTGCCTTCATGAAACTTGCCTTCTGGAGAGAGACAATGAGCAAAAAGCATAATAAGTATGTGAATGGTACAGTATAATGGTGACTATAGGTGATACATCCTATAGAAAAAGAAACAAATCAAGGCAAGGTGGATGGAAAGTGCAGAGGGGTGGGTGTAGTAGTATTAAATAGAATAGTTAGGGAAGGTATTGTGGAGAAAGTGACATTTAGGCCAAGACTTGAAAGAGGTGAGACATTAGTCACTCAACTTACTTGAGAGAAAAAAGCAGAGCCAGAATAAAGATCCTAAAAGAGGAAGGCATTTGGTGTATTTAAGGACCACAAGGCAAGAACCCGTGTGGGTGTGGTATGGGACTTGCAGGAACTTGATTATTACTGTTAGTGGTTGGGAGTCAACCCAACCACTTAAGATTTTGAGCAGAACAGCCTCATGACCCATACAAGGATGACTTTGGCTCCTCGCGGGCTGGAATCGACTAAAAGGAAGAAAGTGTCATAGAAGGCTAAAAATCCCTCACTCCCTGGGAAATATAAATTTACTTCAAATGTCATCTGTTGTTGCATAGAATACTATGAATTTTCAGTGACTACAAGAAAGTTAAGAGTGAGAGGAAGTATAATTGTGAGCTAGGCACTTGTTATAATGAGAAGAGTTTTAGCCCAAGAGTCCCTAGCTATATTTTGGACAAATCATCTAATCTTCCATGCCTCTCTTGTCACCTTTAAAACTAAAGGGTTGGACATAATAAACTTTGAGATTGAACCCTTAATATTCTTTGTTCTATGATAAAAAGTAGTCCAAGCAATAAAACGGCATGTTTCTCTTTAAGCCACTGTTTCTTTTTTCTATGAAATCAGTATGAAGTTATATTTCCTATTATATTGCAGTGCTGGTAAGTGTGAGTTCCTATTGTGGCTGATCTCTTTAAGTGAAAGAAATTCTCTAGTTCCTTTAGTCATAGTTAGAAAAGGGACCATCCACAGAAATCACAGGGACAGAATGACTAATCACTGTTAGGAAGTGTCAGTGTGACAGTTCAATACAGATTCCATTCTGGGCACCAATCTTCAGTTTTTAGGTGTAGAAATTCAAGTCATGCTTGGCAGTCTGTTATATACTATCAAGCTAATGAGCAGGGATCTAGAAGTCACACTGGTAATGTATTAATGGTGAGATATCACTGATATGTGGTTCAGTAATGCATGTTGAATGTCAGTGTTTTCTCTTCTGGAAAGCCGACTTTAGTCAAAAATTTGTTTGTAAGCCTGGAATAAAAACAAATAAAAAGAAACGAAGAGAAAAAGGAAAAAAAAAAAGAAACGAAAGTAAATATGGTTGGTTAGGTAATATAAATAATCTTCATCATACTATGTAATCTTATGCATTCAGTTCTTCTTTATGAGTATTTCTGCTAGGGTGATCATATACTCTGCTCACCTGTACACATTCCTCTCACCCCATTCCCATAAACACAGGTAATATATGTATATAATTGCTGACGTGTATGTGTGTGTTTGGATACTGTTTCAAATACAATTTATAGTTACTTTTTTAATTTCTCAAAGTTAGAATCCAGTATACAAAACAGATTACAGCAGATTTACTGTAGTTGAAGCAATGACAAGAGTATATTGAGAATTCGTTAATTACTTTTTCTTTTTGTTCCCACTCTGTCCTCCCATTCACATATCAACTGATGGCTGGATAGGTAGTTTTAAAGAATATCCCAGGCCTGTTAACAAATTACTTCTTCAGGCAGGGTTCTGTATCATTGATTATGTTTCAGCTTTATTTATAATCATATGCTAATTATTCTGCTGTCTATTTATGCTTTAGTGACTCTGGAATTGTATATTTCTCAAATACCCCAGCCACGCACTAATGCTTTTTCTTCTGCCTGTATGTACTTCTACAGATGGTGATTCTTGTTTGTTATGTTTTGATCTTTCCTAGTTTTATTTTCTCAGAAGATAATCTTATTTTCAAGTTCAGGAAGGCTCCATTTTTTGTCCAAATAAACTCATTCTAAATCACTCCATAATCTGGTCTCTGCCAAGGTATCCTCACTCATTTTTCACCCTCTGCATCAGTCATCATCAAGATCCAATCACTTCTGTTATTTTCTAAATGCTCCATGTTTACCTTGCCTCATAGCTTTTGTACTTAATTATTTCCTGAAATGTTCTTCTCTTGTTTATTTTTAATCTTTATGACTCAAACAGTACCTCTTCTGTCTTACAGCTTTCCATTTATTTCCATCATGACACTAACCAGTTTATCTCTTTGATTACCTATCTTCCCCCAGTAATATATAAGATCCATGAAGGCAGGACTGTGTCCTCTAAATCTGTCTTGTTTGTGACTCTATTCTCAAGAATTGTTTTTTCATAGTACCGGAGATTGAACCCAAGGTCTTTACACTGAGCTGTAGCCCCAGTTCTTTTTTATTTGTTTATTTTTTAAATTTTGTGACAGAGATACACTAAAATGCACAGGCTGGACTTGAACTTGCTGTCCTCCTACTTCAGCCTCCCATAGGGTTGGGATTATAGGTGTGCATCACCATGCCTGGTTTGAATGAATGGCTATTTAAAAATATTTTCATGTAAATATTATACTCATTTGGAGTTAAGTGTGGGACATGGTATGTCATATAAATGCCTGAGCAAGGCTCAGTTAACATGTAGGATACAAGGGGATATAGAAATAAACTCCAATTCTAGGCAATGGGATCATCTGTTTGGTTGGGCTGCAGTTATGGCAAACAAAGATGTCATTTGGAAATTACAGCCACAGTCAAAGGAATTGTTCCAAAAATTAGTCTGTATTGCAAATGGCCTAAATACTTTTTGGGCAAGTGCAGGGAATGTGGTGATTCAGTACTCTAGAAGAATGTAGCTTGGTCTTTTTATTTTTTAAACCTGACTTCAAAGGGGATTTTATTTTTTAAAAATAAACTCAGATGATATAGTAGCTAAAAATGCAACTGCAATCTTTTCTTTCCTTTTCCCTTGTATCCTACTTGGGTTTCCATTTGGCTTTTGTCTTTTTATCTTGTGTTAATAGTTGTGGATTTCATGATGTTTGTGATGAGGTTTAGTTTTTCTTGGTGGTCTGTGATTATAGGACAAAAGCTGCATATTATGCTAGGGTTCTCCAGATTAACAGAAGCAATAAAGAAATCACCTGGACATGCACATGCATTTTTAAAAGGAGATGTATTTTAAGGAATCCGTTCGTGTGATTTTGGGGGCCAGCAAGTCAAAACATGTATGAGTCACAGGCTAAAGACCAAGGAGGAGCTAATGCCACAGCCTGAAGGCTGTCTGTTGGCTGAATTTCCTCTTGTTTGGGGGAGGTCAGTCTTGTTTTCTATCCAGGTCTTCAACTATTGGATGAGGCCGAGTCACATTATGAAGGGCAATCTGCTTTACTCAAAACCTACTGATCTAAATGTCAATCTCATCCCAAAATACCCTCATGGAACTAGAATAATATTTCACCCTATGTTTGGGCATCATGGCCCAGTCAAGTGGACACATAAAGTTAACCATCACGAATGTGTTCTACTTGAATGCCATATTTTAAGTCAATGAAGCCTATCTGGAGCAGCGTCATCCCATGATGGTGAAGTAGCCGGAAAGTATGTTATATGAGGAACAGCTGAGGGAATTGGGAATGTTTAGAAATTCTGTGTCATCAGCCTACTGGGTTCCACACTTGTCCATACTCAATATCAATCTGAATTGATTCGTCAGTTTTTACTTATAACAGAGTTACAATATTAATTGCAGACAGTCCATAGTCTTTTGCTCTAAAATTGCATTAATTTCATTTAAAGATCTTTATCAACGGAATTTCTAAGCTTGAAATGCTTTTATTCTGCTACCTTCAAAATCTAGCATTTAAGAATGTTAAATATTTAAGAATATTACTTCTATGTTGACCACTGTGTAAAAAACTTTTACCATTTTGCATGGGTTGTCCAGGTGATTTCCTTTTTGAACTATCAGGTATCACTCCTCGATAAAAGTGAACAAAGCTAAACACCATCATATGAGGAAAGTGTTTTGGCTTTTAAAAAAATTTTTATTTTAATGGTTGGCTTTGTTTTTATTGCTTTGTTATTGTGATTTTTTTATTAGCTGACTATCCAGAATTTTCACTGACATTAAGGTGACTAGCGTGCATATGAGAGTTGTAATTCATTCATTTGCCTTATATTCATGTACTGTCTACTTACTCCAAATATCTATTTGTTCATATTCAGTGAAGAACACATTTTAAAAAATCCTAATTGAAAAAAGATAGCGTGAGTTATTATTGCTGATGTTTTGATTTAACTCAAGAATCTCCCTTAATTCTAAACCTATGGACTTGGACATAAAAAAGTAGATTTTTATACCTTCTATCAGCTCCATAGACTAAAAGAACTAATATCCTTTTTATAATTTAAAAATTTAGGAAAGAAAAATTTCACAAAAGTATAATGTAATTTTCCAATGATAAATACTTTCACATTGATTTATTCTTTGTATAATTAAGGTATATTCAGGGCTTTGCTATTTCTTCTTATTTCTGGCCAAATTAAAGATTACTCATTTCCTGGACTATATAGCAAAAAAAGTCTCTGTAAGAGAACCAGTGGAATAAGAACTGTCAGAAATGTATTTCATGAAATATTCTGGTTTTGCATATTGCTTTTCCCAGTGGTCACAGAGTAAGAGAGTTAAAATGTGAGGCAAATATTTTTATGCTAGACTCTATCAAAATGATTAAATAAAATGCATTTTAATAAGAAAGTAGACTGATAACATATTGTTATGATTTTCTGGGCAATCTGTTTTTACAAACCAACTTGTCTGTCTCAAATATTGATGCCTTCCCTGTATATGTAAGATTTTTAAAACATGCTTGTCCATTTAAGTGGGAGTGTACCTCCCAATTTTCCTAAAACTCATAGGTATTCATTTTGGTTTTTATTAAATCCTTTCAAGACTCATATTCACCTGGAACATTCAATATACTTCTCTAAAACTAACCCTGGCATATCACATTTTAAGTCTTAGAGGGAGCTATGAAAATCTTTTTGGATTTTCTGCACTGGAACCTCCATTTGCCTCTTCTAGAGTATTATGTACTATTCCTAAAAGCCATGCAGTCCTCAAATTACCAGCTCCTTAAGAAACTCTTCAATTTAATTAGAAAAGTCATTCTTAATCCCTCCTTTGTTCTTCAGGAAGTTGCTTTTCCCTTTTTTTTTTTTTTTTTTGGTGGTGCTGGGGATCGAACTCAGGGCCTTGTGCTTGCAAGGCAAGCACTCTAATCACTGAGCTAAATTCCCAGACCTTTTCCCTTTTTTTTTTAAAATGTCATTTCTAGTTCGCTTACTCATCCTCTTCCTCTATTTCAGTAAATTTTCTTTTGTCTTGTTTTGTTAAGCAGTTTTCTCACCCTATCCCTCATCATCATATATCTGGATTGTACTCATTACAGTAATAATAAAATTTGACTATACTGTCTAGTTACAGACCTGTGGAAATTGTGGATAAGGCATGGTAGTATTTTTTTATAGTTTATATATTTTATAAATTATTAGTTGGTACTTTTCCTGTCCACAGGATTAAATGGCAATCCTTTCCTCAGTTGGGCACTTATCATAGATGCATAATTATTGTTTTAAGGTAAGTGGAGAAAATTAGAAGTCTTGATTTCTACTTGCAGCTATGATGGAATAGCTAGTACCAGATTAAACTTTCCACTTAAACAAAACCCCTGCTGAAAAGAAAGAAAAACGTACAAACAAACAAAACCAAAATAACCCGCACAGAATATGGGAAAACTGTTTTCAGACACTGGAGAGCTGTCAATGCAGGATAGTAATATCTGCAAGAAGGGAAACAAACTAGGTGATCTCTATAACTTCTCAGTTTTCTGGCTAGAGGCATTTTATTAGTCCATGATGAGAATAGGTGGAACCTCAACAGGATGGCAACCTTGCCGAGACGAGGCAGATAAAAGAGTTTGGGGAGACTTAACAGGAATTTATGATGCAGAGGACCAAAAAAAGAGAGTTCCAAGCAGGAAAAGAATTCCAGAAATTTGCATGGCCTTTGAGTATTTGACTGAACATTAAGCTGCACATATTTAGGATGACATCCCACAAGAAGGAACAACTACCACCAGGAAAAGAGCAACTACTGGGAAGCCATAAACTGAGCAAGGTTTATGGCTTGTATAGATTTCAGTCCACAGTTAGCTGGGTCCGAGGCAGGATGGCATGGCAGACAGCACAAGGCAGCCAAGTAAGCAAGGGATGCAAGCAAAGGGGGTAACCAGCTTCTTCCTGTATTTTATATTTTATCCAGGCTACCTGGCTTTAGGGTGGGCAGTACTCCCACCCTTATCCTAATACTTTTAATCCTAGCATCACATCCTTGATCCCAGCAGAACCATGCCAAACCACACACACTCTAGATGCAGCTACCTCTTACCACATGAGGCTTTGGAGGGATAGCTAGACACAAACCATAACATTGTTGAAAGTAATGAGTCACACATGCTATTAAAAAGTTTTTGCACAGCAAAAGAAATCACCAATAGAGCAGGGTGAAAAGCCACAGAATGGGAAAAAAATTTTGCTAGCTATCCATCAGACAAAGGTCTAACATCTAGAATATACAAAGAACTCAAAAAAAATTAAACCTTTCAAATTTAAAGACCCAATCCAAAAATGAGCAACTGAAATGAATAAACATTTCTCAGATGAAGAAATAAAAATGGCAAATAAATATATGAAAAAGTGTTCAGCCTCACTAGTCATTTGGGAGATGCGAATCAAAACAACGTTAAGATTCCATCTCACTCCAGAAAGAACTGCATTTATGAAAAAATCAACGAACAACAAATGCTGGTGGGGCTGTGGGAAAAAAGGAACCCTCCTCCACTGTTGGTGGGAATGTAGATTGGTCCAGCCACTGTGGAAATCAATATGGAGATTCCTCAGAAAACTACAACCAGAGGTTCCATTTGATCCAGCTGTTCCCCTATTGGGGATCTTCCCAGAAGAATTAAAATCATCATACCACAGAGATATATGCACAACCATGTTTATAGCAACACAATTTGTAATAGCTAAGTCTTGGAAACAATCTAAATGCCCAACAACCAATGAATGGCTAAAGAAAATGTGGGTTTTCTACACAATGGAGTACTACACCGCCATAAAAAAGTATGAACTATAGTCATTTGTATGTAAATGGATGTTCCTTGAGAACATACTATTAAGTGAAATAAATCAGACACTCGTGAGTACACATTGAATTGTTTCTCTGAGATGAGAAACCATAACTGTAAATAAGGACAAAGAGGTGTAATAGGTATTATATAAAAGGAAGATAATATACAAAGGAGAGAAGTACTAGAAAGAGGGAAGGGGGAAAAGCAGGAAAGGAAAAAAAACAGAAAGGGGAAAGGGAAATCATGGAGAAATATGAATAAACCTGCTGTAATTAGGGATAGAGGGAACAGACGGAAGGGGTGGGGAAGAAGGGGGAGAATCAAGGTGCATCATGTACAGGTACAAAATAAATATGATGAATGTGATCATTATATGTACAATGTACCAATACATGTTCTTGGTTAAAAAAAAAAAGTAATGAGTCAAAGAATGCTGGAGGGGTAGTTTGGCTCAGTGAGTGCCTACTAACAACTCTAGGACCTTCTGTAGTGAACATTTCCACAAGAAATAAAGAGCAGAGGATATAGGTAAGAGAGTCTCAACGGACTTGTAGCAGATTTTTGGTCTCTCAATTAGAATGAGGAGACCCTAAGGAAAATGGAGGAAGATCAGAAGAAAATGCTGCTATATCTCAGTAGATTTTCAACACAGTGGGGAAACATAGTCTCCAAGGATACCAAGAATGAGACCAATTAAGATCCAGAGTGGACAACTTTTCCATCTGGCTGTCATAGTAGCATTTAATTAAGTTCTTGAGTTTGGTAACAACAAGGGAAGAGGAAGGGATAAAGAGAAAGCAATCTTAATACGGAGTCTTCAGAAACATCTCAGTTGTTTCTTGCTAAACAGGCTAAAATAAAATGATTTTCTGCACCTCAGTTGCTCTTCTAAGCATGTAGCTTCAGATTCATTACTGGGTAATTTTAGAGATGTGCTTATTTCTGTACAGGAATAAACATGAAGCCAGCCTGCAAACCTATGAAAAGCTAATGCACTCTGCATAGGTAAGCAATTTGAAAACTAATATGTAGGTATATTATTGAGAAGAAAGGTAAAAAAATGCAGTAGACAGCTGAAAATAAATGCTCCTCTCTATCATTTTAGAGAAGATGTGATGATTGAGTACTTACATGCTTCACTTTGTCTTATCAGCAAATACGCAGCTGCAATAAAAACTCTGTCTCTCCTATCAACATAATTTGTGAGAACTGAATCCTGTCTACCTTGTTAAACCTTTTCTTTCCTAAGCATCAGGATGATTTAAAGGAAACACACATCCAGGCTGATACCTAATAGTCCCCTGCCACTCACTTGATAAAATTCACTTTGGGTTGTCAGTTCATGTAGTGTCCGTGGTTAAAATAAAACAGTCACACTCCCGTTACCTTATCATTGTATAATTTTTCTGGGGCATACACTTTTATTTCTTTAAGATCTGATTTGAAATGCTATCTAGTTTGGGGTCACTTAAACTTTGTTGGTTCTTTTTTCCTAAAATTACGTGGGCCTTTCCAGTTTTAAATTTCTGTGACTATGTGATTATTTAGGTTTAAAGATGAACTATCTTGGAAAAAAAATGATAATTGCTTTTTCAGAGTAAAATATGTAAATGTTATTTTATTGTCATCGTAAAATTGAGTCATTAATTCATCTTCCTATGCCAATAGCTTGGGAAGAATTTTTACCTAACGAAACAGAAAAGCCTTTTTTTTTTTTTTTCAGGAATTAGAAGCCTAAAAAATGTTTGTGTTGTGGAGAGTGCTTATAGTCTAGAGAGTTAATATAAATATTTAGTAGCATAACAAATTATTACATGATAGAAAGGATTATATACATTCATACATAGACATCTGAAGATACACATGTATATGTGTAAACATATAGTTATAGCTATATATTTCATGGTTTCCTTGGCACAAAAATACGAAAATTAGAGAATAAGAGCTGTTACCATATTTTAACATGCTGCCTAGACAAAACTGATAGGTTTATGTATTCCCAAACATAAAAATCATTGAAAGCTAAGAAGTGAATTGGACTATCAAATAGGCCTTAATGGTTATTTGTTATCTTGTCTATGTAGCATCTGTTTTTCCCATTTCAGTAACAGTACTCTCAATTGCTCTCAAAGTACATTTCTCTCGTCTCTGTTCTTGGTGTTTGGGTGGCCTGTAACATTGAATCTAAAGATAGGCATGTGACTATGATGTACAGGTCAACACTCATGTTTCATTCCTGTAACGAAGTTGACTAGTGTAAGAGTGGGCAAGTAACTTGGTTTACGTTTAGGCTAGGAACTCTGGTTAAGCTTTTGAAATGATCTGTTACTTTATTGCTTTTGTTTGTTTATTTATTTCAACCTGAAACTACTGTCAGATACAGAGACTTGGAATAAAGACCACATGGAAGATAACAGAGCAAACTGAATACCAGACATGAAAACAGACTTACCCAACTTTTCAGGCAGTTAAGTGGATAAATCCCTTTGTTTGCTTAGATTAGTTTGAGTTAGATTTTTTTTTTTTGTACCTGCAGCGGAAAGCACTATATTGTATATATCACATTTGCCCTCCAGACTGAATCTTTCCCAGCCCTCATCTGTGCTCCAGGTTGAGCAGACCTGTTTGGCTGCATCAAAGTTCTTGTTTGCTCTCTGGCTTCTGATGGTATTGAGCCAATGGAAATCTCTCTGGAGAGTAGGCCAACACATTTATTCTCTGCGGCATCTCTGTGTCAGGTCACAAGAGGTTACAGATCCTGTCAAGTGCCAGGATCTAAAGGCTACAGATCCTGTCAAGTGCCTTTTCCTCTCCAAGTTTGAGTAGCTGTGCTTTCTCTTCACACCACCAGACCTAGGGAAGTAATACTTTCATAATTACTGGCCCTGAGATAAAAATACTACCCCTAAGTGATTTCTCTTAACCTTTTCCATACTTTTATAAATAATCTCTATATTAAATTATCCTTAAGTATCCAGTTTATATAGAGCTATCTTGTTCTGCCAGGGTCTAGAACAATACATACTTCATGTTAATCTTCATAAATGGAAAAAGCAGTAATTTTAAAAGACATAATGAGATTTGCCATGTGAATGGTGTATGGCTTGATAGTGAATGCTCAGTTGAGTATAAAGATAAATCTTCAGACTTGCAGTGCATACAATTTTGGAAAGTCTTTGGTGAAAAGAAATGAGTGCTGTCAATATCTAGATGAACTGGAACTTGGATTCTGTTCTAGTTTATCACTCCTAGAGACTACTTTTTAGTGCAACTATGGTGGAACTCTATTTTGTTATCCATAGTTGGATAAATTTATACTTTTGTAAATTTGTATTTTCACTTCTGTAGGTCTTAGAAAGAGGGCTACTTGAATCTCTTGTGAATGAATGAATAAAGAAAATAATTTGGAAATGCATACCTAATTAAAAGACAGCAACTTGTATGTAATTAAAGCATTCATCTATACTCAGTGAATTTGCATTTCATGATTATTTGTTTAGATTTCTTTTATGCCATCTATGTAAAAGGGTTTCCTAAGGAATCAATGCAGCTACAAACATGCTAATTTTGAATTTATTCATTAAAGTAATTTATTATGAACCAAAAATTTTAATATAAGAGAGACAAATGTCAGATCAAACAAGTTGGTTTAAAGATGTGTTAATTTGAATTATAAATATCAACTTATGCCTTGTTAAAAAATAACCTTTTTTTAGAGTAGTTTTAGATTCACAGAAAAATTGAGCAGAAAGCAGAATAACCATATCTTCGTATTCTTTCCCCCCTGTATTAGTATCTTGCCACAGTGTGATAATTTATTACACTTGATGGACCAATATTGATAAATTATTATTAATTAAAGTGTATAGTTTATGTTAAGGTTCACTGTAGGTTGTGAAGATCTCAGAGTTTTGAGAAATGTGAAATGTTATGTAATCATTTTACTGTATTGTGTCATATGGATAGTTCCATCATCCTAAAAATCCTCTATACTATACCTCTTCATCCCTCTTTTCCTTTTCCAATCCTGCAGCCACTGATATTTTCACTGTAGTTTTGCCATTTATAAATGTCATACGCAGTAATTGGAATTATATAATATGTAGCCTTTTAATACTGGTTTCTTTCACTTAGCAGTATGCATTTATGTTTCCCCCGTGCCTTTTCATGGGTTGATGGGTTCATGGATTTCTTTATTGCTGAATAGCATTACATCTCATGGATGTGTACTATCCTTTTATTTATTGAAAGACATCTTGGTTGCTTCCGACAACCTCACTGATGAGTGGCATGTGCTATCAGAGAGATATGCAGGGTAGTGGAGGTGACACAAGCTGAGTCTTGAAGGATTGTTTCAAGCCGACTGGTTTGCTGAGGCAAGGAGAGGTGGCTGGGCAGGCAGCCCAGAGAGAAGAGAAAGCACAGAGATGGGACATAGCATGGTGCATTCAAGGCTGTGCATTAACTCAGACCCTTGGGCTAGGACATTAAGAGACTATTCTTGAAGGACTTTATATACCATTATAAATAGTTTAGATTTTTATTTTGAATAAAGAAAGTACAGTACTATTAACATTGTAAAGAGAGACATGATTGGTCAGTTTTTTGCTTTCAAAAAGGTAGCATTTCAGAGTCAGCTACCTGAAATTTTTTAAAAAAAAATTAGAGGACGAAAGAATGGAGAGTCAATGGATGGATCTTGAACCTTCAATGTTAAGTAAAATAAGTGAGACACAGCAGGTTAAATTCACATGGTTTCTCTTAAATAAGTAAACCAGAATATAAATAAAGAGTAAAATAAAGGAGAGATAGTAGGAAACAGGGAGGCCAACTTTTTGGAGATGGTGAAAGGTTTCAGTGGATTGGAGGAAAGGGTGAGGGAAGAATGAGGAGTAGGGGAAAGGGGATTAAAAATCTTGAAGATATGACATACAAGGTGTTACTGAAAACTATGGTGAATATTTACATTAAAATATATTACAGTAAAAGACAGATTGTCATTAATCTCCTTCAAAATACTCATCCTCACTTCTAACATACTGATTCCATCATTCTTGCCACTTTCTGAAGCGATTCTGGAAGTCTTCATTTGTTGAGTGTCTTTAATTGCTCTGTCATGGCTGCTTTGATGTCCTGAATTGATTCAAAATATTTTCCTTTCATAGTAATGTTGACTTTGAGGAAGAGCCAGTAGTCACATGGGGCTGGAGCCAATGAATAAAGCAGATGAGGACACACAGTGTTTTTACCAGCTTGCCTTTCTGTTGGATGGCACTCAGTTACAGCTTTCATTGTATCTTTGATCACACTTTCTAATGAAAGAGGGCTTCCAGAACTGCTTCAGAAAGTGGCAAGAATAATGGGGCAAGTATATTTGAACTGAGGGGAATATTTTTAGGGGAATTAATAATAATGTGTCTTTTACTATTATAAGTTTTCTTAAAAAATTGAACATTCAATGTATTCTGTGTGTGTGTGTGTGTATTTGTCTGTATCTGTGCGATTATATTTATATAATGAAATATTCCCCTGCCCTGGCCAAAAAGAATGAGATATTGTTTGACATTTTATTTCTACTAGGGTAAATTTTAGCAAAACATGTATTTCATCTGAGTCTTATAATTTTTTCATGCATTTGTGTTATGCGGTCTTTTATGATTTTTAAAATGTCCTGCATCATTAGTTATGCATCTTTTAATGTTTATTATATTGTGTATTTGTGCTCTTCTCTTTTTCACTTGATTAGTTAGCTAAGGATTCTGTATCTTGTTGGGATTTTCCAAAGAATGACATTCTGATTTATTTGTTAATTCTTCTGTTTTCTGTTGATAACTCATTATTTTTGCAATTATTTTAAATAATCCCTTCTTTTCATGTTACTTATTTGTAACTGCTCTTAAGTTCAATTTTACATTACTCATGAAGAATTAATATTTTCATACTATTAAAGAAATCTTATTCAAGAACAGGGAGTATCTTTCTACTAATTAAATAAACATTTATTTATTTTCATCCTTTCAATTTTTGTTTGTAACTTTTAAAAACTATAATTTTCCCTGATTCCTACTTTAATTATATCCTGCTTTAATTGATTCTGCTATTTAATGTTTTCATTGCCATTATTTTTATAAATCTGATATTTCAGTTTCTCTGACTCGAGTTCTTTTTAGAGTTATTTAACAGAATTCTAGATAGAAAGTATCATTTGTCTTGATTTTATTATTAATTTCTATATTTTTAATAATAGAATAATCTTGTATTATTTATACTTTATGAAACTCATTAGGATTTTCTTTGAGCTAAAATACAGTGTTTTTGAATATTACACTGGAAAGAAGATATTTTCTTTTGTTGAGCTGCAAAATACAATATACATTTAATTTAATTTACTGATTATATTGTTTAGGACAATATCTTTCATCTAGTTGACCTATCTTGTATTTAGAATGGTGTATCAAAATAGCATATTATTATGCATTTCTGCATCTCTTGTAGTCTCTCTTTATAAAATGCTATTTGGCACTTAAATATTCAAAACTGTCATATCCTTTGAGATTCAGGGGATTTAGCATAATGACATGTCATTTATTGTCTTTTAATTGCTTAAGGTACTGAATCTAAGCTTGTTAGATATTAAGAGCACAACCTCTAATTTTGTTTGCATATTTTTGATGTACCTTTGTCCATTTAAATTTTCCTAATTGTGTTGTTATAGGGATTTTTCTTATTGACGTTATAAAGTTTGGTTTGGTTTTGCTCTATGAGCTGAAGTAACCTTTCTTTTAATATATGAGTTAAACCCTTATAAATTTTCTAGTATCATTGATAATTTTAGTCCAAACTATCATCTACATTTTCCTAACTAACATCCATCATGTTTCCTTTGTCGTACTGCTTTTGGTATTGGGGAAGATTTGCGCTTTTGTTCTAGTAGTTACCTTTTCACTAATTTCGTATCTATCTCTTTGTCTGTCTGTCTGTCTATCTTAGTATGCCTTCCTCAAAGCTTCTGTTTAATTCATGAATTTCAGAACACATTTTTTGAATCTTACCTATTGTTTGTGTTTGTCCTACACACCTTGTAATCTAATCTTAATTTTGACAAAATTTTGCTAATTTTCTCAGTGTTTGGTTGGTTACAACTTCGTATTTTCTCTCTCACTTATTCATTTCTAGACTGAGTTATAAAATTTTTAAATTGTGTTTTTATGTCTGTAATTTCTGGATAAATTATGTTAAATTTATACTGAAGTACTGTGTTATTAGTTCTCATTTTTTTTGGTTGTCTTTCTTTTTTACACTTTAATATTGTTAGCAGCAAAAACTCACTGACTGATACACTTGACTTCCTTTCACTTTTAGACAACAAAATTTAAGTTATAAAAATTTGAGAGTTTGGGTTCCCACCACTAGTAAAAGAAATAATTGAGATTATGACTCAGATCTTTTGATTTCCCAAATGCAACCTTCCTGAACAACAGTAAGTTCAAAAGGACACTATTCCAAGACTACTGAAAGACCAAATATACAAATGGACAATGGACAGACCATATATATAAATGGGTTTTTGACCCCTAACTTAACTTCAGTTTGCCCCATTATCTACAATACACAGCCCAGCAAGCTGACATACTATAAATGACTTGCAGGAGTCAGTTTTCTACCTCTAGTAATAGTCCTACATGCCAAACAGTAACACCTGTAACAATCAACACAAAATGGCCAAGTCTTAATAGTTGACAGCCTTCCTAAGTTTTGTCCTTGCTTCCAGTTGAAGACCAGCCAGACAAAGCCAGTATACACCCTAAGCAACAACATGGGATTTGTTCTTGTAGTTAGCATGTACACGACTTCCTCATGCCAACAGCCTCTAGTCTGGGCACACATGAAGCCTTCCCTTTTCCCCACCATAAAGCTTTCCCACTCCTCTGACTGCCTTTGAGTCTCTGCCAAAACAGAAATGATGGTGTTTAACTTCCTTGCTATACCAAGCTCTGAATAAATACCCTTTACCTGTTCTCATTTGGTTGAACTATTTTCCAAATGGTGTTACTTATAATTAAAAAATTCCCTAAAAGACTCCAAATATGATTCTCTGCAGATAGGACTCCCTTCCTCTGAACCTCTCGCAGTAGTCTCATTACCTCATTACTCATTCTTCTGCAGTGCACTGAACTGTCTACAGAGATCTCTCCTCCTTGCTCCTTAATGTCATCTCTAGGATTGTTATCTGCCACTAGCACACTGATCTTCTCACTAAGGTTCAGCTAATCCATTTAGGCCACCTTATCCTGATTTCTAACATTATTCACAGGCTTTTGCGACTCATTTCTTGTCTTTCATTTTGCGTAGAACTTGTTTATGTTTGCAAACTTGTAGTTGTTTTAATAAGGAAGCCATTATTTCTTTATTGCTATTAAAAACATTAAATGTAGCTAACCAAATTGAGATATGCTACAGTTGTAAAATAAACACTACATTTCAGAAATAATACAAAAGATAAAAAGTAGCAAATATTTAATTTTTTTCTTCTTATTTTCATTGATCTTTCTTCTGCAGCTTCATGCAACTGAAATTCTCCTTTTTTGGGTTGTTTTCCTTCTTCAACTTTTGTAACTCTGAGCCACACTTTTCTTATCCAATTTCTCTGATTACTTTCCCCTGCTCCTTTCACTGACTTTTAGTCTTGGAAGCTTAAAGGTCTAGCCACGTGCTCTGCTTTGTTTCTCTTTAACTCCACTTCAGATATTTTATCCATTATAATGACATGCCCATTGCATAAATGAAAATGATCAAGCCAGGTGTGGTGGCACATGCTAGTAATTGCAGCACTTGGGAGGCTGAGGCAGGAGGATCTTTGTGAGTTCGAGGCCAGCGTGGGCTACATCCTGAGTTCAAGGCCAGCCTGGACTAAATAGCAAGTTCCTGTCTCAAAAAACAACAAACAAAAAAGGAAAATGATCACATCATTACCACTAGTACTAACTCCTCTTTTTATGTGTAATGTTGCATCTGCATCTATCAGTGTTTCTATTTGAATATCCTGTCGTAAGCTCAAAACATCTATATCTAAGATGAAATGCATAATTTTGCTCTCAAAGTCAGCTCTCTTCCCTTCTCTGTTTCTACTGCTAGTGTCATGATTCTGTTTGTCACCCAGCTTGAAACCTCTGATTTATGTTGGAGTCTTTCTTTTCTCCCTTAGCCTTTCCCACCCATCCAGTTATGAAACCCGAAGGCTCTTCCTTTGTAATGTCCCTTGTTTGGGCCCCACAGTTGGATGTCCTAACGTATCACACAGGCAGCTTCTTCATTCTGAACGCAGAGTGTGTAGGACTGTGGCATGGACATTAAGTACCAAGGCTTGGGGTAGGAAGTGACAATACAGTTGCCCAGATAATTGTTCCACAGTTATTTATTCGTTGTTTTTTTTTATTGCTGACAGCTATCACTTTATTACATAAATGATACTAGTGTTGAAAAAGGAACTGACTTTATGTAGTCACAGTCAGAAATGCCATTCTTTATTGAGAATAAGGAGTTAAATTTAGACACACAGGCAGGAAAAAGAAGAGTAGAAAGTGCAGTATGGATGTTACAAGAGTTGAAGAGGTGAGAAATGAGCCTTATCACTCAAACCACATTGACTACGAAATATATCACAGTCACAGTGTTCTGAAATCCTTATTGTAGAGTACATTGGCAAAGGGCTATGTAAGCACTAGGGCTTTTGCATCGCTGGTATTTTTAACTGATATTTTGTTACTCTGGATTTTAAGCTCTTGTTCCTTCCATCCCTTCTCTTTTTTAGATCAAAAAGCAGTTCCTGAGGAGACAGAAACTGCATTCTCTTAATTTACATAGGACACTTTCCACATGATATTCTCGTTGCCACAGGTTGATACTCCACAGTTCTTAAGACATGAGATCAGAAACTGCAAGGAAGCAAACCTAAAGGTCTTTGTGTGGCTGTGGATAGAAGTTACTTAAGCAATAAAAAGAATAGTAAATAGTACAAACTCATATGTGAATTGGGCTGGTCAAAGATGAAAATACCAAGAAACTCCCCTGTTCTGTTCCTACCATTGACGCATGACATGTTATGTAGCTCCTTCAAATTCTCCATAACACTTCCCACAGATTGTTCCCTTGCGTGTCTCCCAATGAAAGCTTTTGCTTCTTTGTAGTTTTAAAATTTGTATCTGTGGCTTGGGCATAGCTCAGTGGTAGATTGCTTGCCTAGCGTGGGGAGGGCCCTGGGTTCAATCCATGGCACAGAAACAGAATCTGTAACATTATTCTGATGTTATCTATCTTAGTTAAAGGACTATGACTATAGTGCTGTGCTTGGACGGAGATATGTTATAACTTTGATTTTGGTGTACCCAATCTCTTGTGACTTCATTCAGACTCCCATTACCTTCACAGTTTTTTCATCTTTACCTGCTTTTGTAATAAGGGAGTTTCCTTATACCAGTATCACTCACTTACATTTGAGGTTGCTGGTTCTTAAACTTTAATGTCCATAAATATAACCTAGAGGAGCTAATTTAAAATGCAGCTTACAAGACACTAGTCCCCAGTGTTGATTCAGTAGGTCTAGGATACGATTTTTAATAGGTTCTTGATTTCTTGGGATTGAGTACATTATAAAATTCTATTGTAAATAACATAAGTTTAGTTCATTTCAGAAAATATCTTCTCTTTCCTAAGTTATTATGAAGCAGGGAGATAACAAGAGTCTTGGAGAGAGTGAACCGCAAGCCCTCCAGGTGTAGTTGGTTTTCTAAGGTTTGGGTGTTGTCTTCCCAACCTGATAAGAGGTTCCCAACAGTGATATTTGAGGACTAGCAGGGCCCTGGGGGAGGTGAGAAGATTTCTCAGAGTAACACTGGCCCATGAGGGAAAGGGAATGTGGGAAGTCCTGGCAAAGGAAGTTACAGGCAGCTAGGGAAAGGCTGAGCTGAAGAGGGAATCAGAAAGATGTGTGAAGGGCATGTTGATGATCAAGGCCAGGACACCAGAGAGTCAGGAAATAAACGCCTCATTAGATTGGTGGGATTTTCTTGCCCAGAAACAAGATATTCATACCTCTCAAAGAATGTCTTTGTACTTTTATTTGTGCTTACAAAAGTATGCTAAGCTCCCATGAGGACACTTCTAAGTCAGACTTTCCTGATTGTAACCCATAGGTTGATCTCACATGAAGATTCCCTTTGGCAACCCTTTTCAGTGCCCCCCCCCCCCCGGCTGCCTGGGAGCTTTTTGCTTCCGCTTTACAATAAATACTGCATTCTACTATTGATCTACAATAAATACTTTTGCTCATTCCTCTTCTGACTCTGTACCTTGCAGTTCTTTCTGGGTCGAGAGAAGATCCCACCAGCCAGACAGTAACATATTATGTACATAATTACTTCTGGGTTTTTTATCGTAGAACTCAAAATTTATATTCCTGTGCATGGAATTTCAGATGTCAAAATGGGTAGGAAATATTTAGTGGCAGAGTAAGTAAACACCTATTTGATATGTAAAAGTGATGGCAATTGAAATTTACAGTATTAAAATGATGTTACAATGTGTTTTCTGTAGAGATCTTTTTCATTTATTTTAGAAAGTTTCTTAACTAGAACAACCACAGATCAGTCTTATTTGTATGACCCATCAATAGAACAGCTAGGCTGAGGTTACCCAAGTGAAGAAATGGGCAGGATCAAAGTTTTATTCTTTTATCTTTTCATTTCTTTAAAAAAATTTTTTATTAGCACAAGTTTGCAGTACGTAATGATAACATTCTTCATGGGGTGCTGGTACATGTATGTAACATGTCTTAATTCTTTTTCATCCCCTTTCCCTCCCCACCCCCTCAACTCCCTTCCTTCTCCCTCCATCTCTTGGTTCCCTTTCCTTTTGCAAAAGATCTCTCATCCTATTTCTTATTATCTATCTTATATTTTGCTCCTTATTTATCTCTTTGGTTTCTCAAAGAAGAGGAACTATGTAGTATGTAAGCTTGTGTGTCTCATTTATTTCACTTAACATTATGGTCTTAAGGTCCATCCGTTTTCCTACAGATGACTTAAGTTTATCCTTCTTTATGGCAAAGTAGTACTCCACTCGTTTCTTTGGAGAGAGAAGTGTTTTTAAGATTGATCAAGGACCCTCCTACCTGATTTTACTGTGGTAAAATGTGTATAACATAAAATTTACCATTTTAACCACTTTTAAGTGTACATTTGTGTGCCATTAAGTACATCATATTGTCATGCAACCATCTCCACCATCCATCTCCAGTACTTTTTCATCTTCCCTCCCTGAAATTCTAGACCTGTTAAAAACTAACTTTCCATTCCTTTCTCACCCTGTGTTCCTTCAAAACTGCCGTTCTGCTTTCTGTGCCAATGAATTTGACTACCATAGGTGTCTCATGTAAATGGAATCATATGGCATTTGTCTTCTTGTGATTGACATTTTACTTAGCAAAGTATCTTCAAGATTCATCCATGTTATAGTATATGTCAGAATTGCCTTTCTGAGTAATATTTCATTTTGTCACAAAAATCTTTTTGAGTAAGAGAAACCCTTTTATTAATTTAGAAAAAACTCTGGAAATTTATTTCTGTGCTTTTTAAATACATAAAGTTTTCCCATCCACGGCCACCTATTCACAAAGTGGGCATAATCCTACGACTTGCTTGCAGAACACAAAAATCCCTGCACGGTAGGACTGCTGCATTATTTATTCATCTGCTCTTACACAAATAGCGTACTTGCTCAACAGACAGTGAAGTCTGCAAGTAAAATACCGTTCCAGAATTGGAATACAGGTTTGCCAACCAGTGACCTGGAACCAATTCGCATGCAGTAGGACCATTGTATACATAATACAGAGGTATAAGGGAAAAATAAAAATACATCAGAAATTCCATTAAGCCTGCAAAAGACCTGTTTCTAGCTCAGTTTTTTTTTTCTGTCCTTGGAAGAAAGGAAGGAAGTTTTATCAGTGATGCAGAACTCGAAGGATTGAATATCATGTGGATACACTTTGAAAAAGAGTGATAATTATAGGCAAAGATAGCCAGAGCATTCACTGAATCACTGTTACACAGAGGCCCTGCTAGACATGAGAGAATGTGACTTTGGGGCATCTTCCCTGGAAAAAATGGTCCTGACTCTGTGTCTGTGTTAGTATACTCACAGCACCCTATGAATAGCTCATCAAAATTCCTCTCCTTCTAGTCTGAAAGGATGTGATGCATTCTCTTAGCCCTTCTGGAGTCTGTGGGAAAGTGGAATAATTTAATAAAAGGAAACAATCGAGAAATAAGAGATACAATGAGTAGTCAACACAGTGATGCTTTGGAGAGAAGGGGCACTGATATACCGATCCAATTGGAAGCCAACTCAAGCTGAAATTAGAGACACTAGAACCTGCTCTGGGATTGGAAGAACAAGTGGGATTTGGATAGGGGGAGAGGAGGAAAGACTCTCTGAGAGGTTTTACCACGTATAAGTTAAATCGAAGACAGAAAGGAACATTTGGCTGGGGTTTTTGTTTGTTTTGTCTTTGGAGTGGGGATGATGGTGCAATACGAGAATGTTCTTTCTCAGGAAAAAAAAAGGAAAAATAAAGGTGACAGTTTTAGTCCAATGCGCTCTTCCCTTTACAGACATCATACACATACGCGTGCGCGCACACACACACACACACAAACTTCCTTAATTTATTTTTTGACATAACTAGATACCACAGCCTGACAAAATTATGTCTTCTCAAGGACTTTTTATAGTGCCAGGAACAATTTAGCCAACTCTTTCAACTTTACATAATGGTCAACCTGTGTAAAACTTGCAGGTTACATTTTAAGCACATAACAGAGTAGCATGTTCGATTTTGGAAGAATTGGGTCATTAGATTCATTGATAACTTTGTGCAGAGGTCACCAGAAGAGGTAACAGTATAAAGTGTTTCATGATTCTCTACATCTGGTGTACTTATTAGTAGTTTTGTGGTTTTTCTGCTATCTCTGAATCAGCAATTCTGAAGAGCAGCTTGCGTAATGTACACAATAAATAGTCACTAAAGAGCAGTTAGAACAAATAACCACTGAACATTCAATGAAGAGGGAGTTTATACATTTCCCTAAAGTAATTAACATACCCCTTCCTTGTTTTGTTCAAATTATGTTTTTACCTAAATTACCTTAATGCTGCCCTTAGTGAAATAGTTTAAAATAAGAGTCACTGGAATTGGATCTTTCTCTACTAAGTGCTACAAATACTGAAGTTAATTGGACCAACTTTATCTGAGGCCGTTGAGTACAGATCAGTGGTCCTGACATTTTCCAGGAAGCCTTTCTCCTGTCTCACAACAGGCCTGGCTTTTAAGACTTGGAAATCTGCACCATCCCCACTGGCACTCTGTTTTGTACGTACATGTTTGTAAAAAACAAAACACATGGAGATCTACTGATCTCTGTTCCCACATCTCATCTATGAAACAACTGATAATGCCATATCAAGGGAAGCTGAGGTTAGCCTGAGCAGGCATGTTCTGAAAAGTGAGCTTTGCAATGACAACACATGAGAATTTCGAAACACAAAATGTCCATGACCCCTGCATCAGAGCGTGTTAACTGAATGTGATATGGCTCTGTCATCAGCAAAGGGAATCTTTGGCAAATACAGAAGTTCTCAAACTTTTTCTCCTTTTTCCAGTGGCATAAGAACTTGTAGGTAACAGTAAAACATCCTTGTTAGCTTTCCCCATCCCTCATGTACCAGGAGAGAATTTTATATAGTTGTTTTAACAATGGAAGTATGAATGACTTATATTAGAACATTTCATGCTTGTCTAAAGACCAGTGGAAAGTGGCAGACCCAAAACACTGCTGGAATGAACATATATCATTATATGCAAGAGAGTAATCAAACAACCATCAGTAAACTGGGTTGATAATGTTGAGCTTGAATGAAAGTCAGACTATAGCAATGAACACTTGAATAGATTCATTCATTCAGCCCTCCCCCCACCATGCCTATTGTTGTTAGACTTATTGTGAGCTAGGCTCATAGTAGTGAGAAAACACACATGGTCTGGAAGCCACAAAATTTAAACAAATTATTACAATTATGGTAAGTGGAATGGAGTAAAAGTACAGTGTGTTATGGTTATGGTAGTATATAATGTTAATGAGAAGATTAGGGGATGTAAACATAATCTTTGTAAAAGTTGAATAGCTTAGAGATAGGTACAAATTGTATTTAATCAATTTTAGTTTCTTATAGCCACATTTAAGTATTTTTTTCCCCAAGTATCTTTTAAAATTAATACATTATGTTGCATTCCTTATGGGGAGTTGTTACATGTACATAATACATCTTTTTTGGGGAGTGTGCTGGGGATCAAACCTGGGGCCTTGTACTTGCTAGGCACATGCTCTACCATTTGAGCTAAATCTCCAGCCCCCATAGTATATCTTCATTACTACTCTTTTTCATCCCCTTTCCCTTCTCGCCCTCCCTACTTCATCTTTCTCTTGGTTCCCTTCCCCTTTGAGAAAGCTATATCTCCCTAATGCAGTAATTAAAAACATACCAACTAAGAGTAGCCCAGGTCTTGATAGGTTCACTGCTGAATTCTATAAGAACTTCAGAGAAGACCTAATGCAACTACACCTCAAGCTTTTAATGAAATTGAAGAGGAAAGAGTATACCCACAGTCATTCCTGAAAGCTACGATGACCCTGATTCTAAAATTAGACAAGGATCCAACCTAAAAGAGAGTGATAGACCAATATCTTTAATGAATATAGATGCAAAAATCCTTAACAAGATACTGGCAAATAAAATGCAAGAAATCATCAAAAAGATCATACATTGTGACCAAGGAGGATTCATCCTGGGGATGCAAGGATGTTTTGACATAAGCAAATCGATAAAGGTAATATATCACATAAACAGAAGCTAGGACAAAAATCACTGATCGTCTCAATAGACACACAAAAAAAGCCTTTGACAAAATCTAACATCTTTTTATGATAAAAGCACTGAAGAAAATAGGTATAGAAGCTTATTATCTGAATCTGATAATATGCACTTACGATAAACCTATTGCCAACATCATACTAAATAGGGAAAAATTGAAAGTGTTCCATCTAAAATCAGGAATGGGACAAGGATGTCCACTTAATCACCAGTCCCATACAACATAGTACTCAAAACAATAACAAGAGCAATTAGACAAGAAAAAAAATAAACAGGATATGTATAGGAAAGGAAGAAGTCAAGTTATCATTATTTTCAGATGACATGATCCTCTGCATAGGATGATAACCTTAGTTTCACAGGAAATAGTACCAAGCATGACATTTGATCGTGTCAAATATAAAAGCTTTTGCACAGCAAAAGAAACAACTAACAGAGTGAAAAGACAACCTACAGAATGAGAAAAAATTTTTACCAGCCATTCCTCAGACAGAGGACTGATATCTAGAATAACAAAAAAATAGACCCCCCAAAATAAAAGACCCGATCAAAAAATGGACAACTGTAATGAATAGACACTTCACAGAAGAGGCGCAAATGGCCAATAAGTACATGAAAAAATGCTCAGTATCATTGGCCATTAGAGAAATGCAAATTAATACTGAGATTCCATCTCAATCCATACCAAATACCTCACCAGCATTTCTTATTATTTAATTTTTTGTCAATGGCCATTCTTTCTGGGGTAAGGTGGAATCTTGGTGTTGTTTTAATTGACTTTCTCTATTTTTTTTTTTTTTTTTTTGGTGCTCGGGATCAAACTCGGGCCTTGTGGTTGCAAGGCAAGCACTTTAGCCACTGAGGTAAATCCCCAGCCCCTAATTTCCTTTCTCTAATGGCCAGAGATGTACATTTTTTCATGTATTGGTGATTTGTACTTCTTCTCAAAAGTGTCTATTCATTTCAGTTGTCCATTTTTTGACTTTTATTTTGGGAGTCTTTTTTTTTTTTTAGTTCTTTATATATTCTAGATATTAGTCTGCTGTCAGAGGGGTAGCTAGCAAATTTTTCCCCTATTTTTTAGTTTGTCACTTCACTCTATTCATTGTTTCCTTTGCTGTGTAAGCTTTTTAATTTGACATCTCATTTGTTGATTCTTATGCTCTTTATTGGGCAATTAGTCTTTTGTTTAGAAAGTCCTTTCTTGTATCTATATCTTCAAGAGTTTTAACTGTTTTATCTTCCAGCGGATTAAGTGTTTCTGCTTTAATATCTGTCTTTGATCTAGTATGATTTAATATTTTTTGGGAAGTACTGGGGATTGAACTCAGGGCCTTGCACTTGCTAGACAAGTGTTCTACCACTGATCTAAATACCCAACCCCAAATTGTGATTTAATTGTGGGGCATGGTGATAGATAAAGGTCTAGATTCAATCTTGCGGATGTATGCAATTAGTTTTCCCAGCACCATTTGTTAAAGAGGCTATGCTTCTTCCACCATAAGGTTTTGGCCTCTTTGTCAAGGACCAGATGACTTATGCCTGGGGTTGTTTCTTCATCTTCTGTTCTGTTCTGTTGATCTGCATGTCTGCTTCTGTGCCAGGACCAAGCTGTTTTTATCACTGTAGTTTTGTAGTGTAACTTGAAATCTAGGATTGTGATGCCTCTTGGTTTGTTTTTGTTGCCCAGGATTACTTTTGCTATTCCAGTCTCTTCTGGTTCCATATAAATGTTCAGATAGTTTTTTCTACCTGTTTGAGGAATGCTGTTGGAATTTTGACTGGGATTGAATTCAATCAACATATCAGTTTTGGTAATATTATTTTAACAATATTGGCTCTGCCCACCCATGAACAGGGTTACCTTTCCATTTTGTCTAATCTTTCTTTCTTTTTTCTTTTTTTGGTGTTGGGGATCAAACTCACAGCCTTGTGCTTGCAAGATAAGCACTCTAACCACTGAGCTAAATCCCCAGCCTCTACCTTTCCATTTTGGGATGCTCTTTTTGATCTTCTTTTTCAGAATTCGATAGGTTTCATCATAGAGGGCTTTTACTTCCTTGGTGAGGTTAATTCCTAAGTATTTAATTTTTCTTGTGAATGGTATTGTTTTCCTAATTACTTTTTTGATAAGTTCATTATTGGTGTACAGGAGCACTATTCATTTTTGTGTGCTGATACTGTATCTTGCTACATTGCTGAATTTGGTTATCAATTCTTTGTGGTTTTGGGTGGAAATTTTTGGGCCTTCTATGTAAAAGATCATGTCATCTGTGAATAATAATTTGATTTCTTCATTTCCTATGCATACACCTTTTATTTTTTCTTGCCTGATACCTCTGGCCTAATGTCTTGAGTATTGTATTGAACATGAGTGGTGATTGTGAAAATTTTTGTCTTATTTCTAATTTTAGAGGAAAAGCTCTCAGCTTTTTTCCATTTAATATTATGTTGGCAGTAGTTTGACTTAAATGGCTTTTATCATGTTGAAATAAGGGTTTCAACATGAAACCCTGAAGACTATTTTCTTCAGGGTTTTTATCATGAGTGCATGTTAGATTTTGTCAGCTTTTTCTGCATCTATTGAGATGATCATGTGATTTTTGTCCTTGCTTATATTAATGTTGTATATTACACTTATTGATTTATATATACTGAACTATCCCTTGCACCGTTAGGATGAGGCCTACTTCTTCCTTGATCCTGTATGATCTTTTTGGTGTTATATTTCATTTTGTTTGCCAGTATCTTTTTGAGGATTGTTGCATCTATAGTCATTATGGCTTGCAATTTTCTCTTTTAATTGTGTCCTATGTGGGTTTGGAATCAGGGTAATGCTAGCTTCCAGGAATGGATTTGTAAGTACTCCTTCCCTTTCAATTTAAGGAGTTGGAGGAGTATTGGTGTTGTATCCTTGATGAAGTTCTTGTAGAATTCAGTTGTGAATCCATTTGGTCCTGGGTTTTTCTTAGTTGGTAGGGGTTTTTTTTTTTAATTATTGCCTCAATTTTATTACTGTTTTTTAATTATTCAGGGTTTTAATGTCTTCTTGTTTCAGTTTTGGTAATTTATATGTGTGTGGGAATCTATCCATTTCTTCTAGATTCTCTGATTTGTTGGAGTACAATTTTTCATAGTAAGTTACTAATGAGCTTTTGGATTTTGATGGTATCTCTGTGATTTCACCTTTTCATTTATAATTGCATTGATGTGGGTCTTTTCTTTCCTTATTTTAGTAAGTTTGACTGATAGTTTGTCTATTTCCTTTATTCAAGGAAACTACTTTTTGATTCATTGATTCTTTGTGCTTTTTTTTAGTCTCAATTTTATTAATTTCTGTTCAGATCTTTATGATTTCCTTCTTTGTGCTATGTTTGGATTTGAGCTGTTCTTATTTTGCTAGGACTTTA
>PVJO010019496.1:0-34132 GCA_004026905.1 Hystrix cristata
ATAGCTTCTTTTGTGAATCATCTTTTCATTGCCTTTTTTCTCCTTGTTTTTTTCACTATCCTATCTTCCTTCTTTGAATTTTCTTCTGCTCCCCCTACCAGTTTCTATTTTCACATTCTGTTTTATATGAAAAAGACTGCATTTTAAGTTTTGTGTAATTCATAAGGGAATTGCCCTATATGAAGCAAACTAAATTACTAGATTCTACGTCCTTGGTTTTCCTCAATCATACTCATTAAAGCAGTCTAAGAGAAAAACCAGGATCACAAGACAAACACAAGGCCGGAGATACCTTTAATGCTTTTAAATGTGTTCATTTTCTTTTCTTTTTTAAATTCTTTTATTTTATGAAAAAATAAAACAAAGCCTCCTAATCAAATGAGAGAATAACAATAGTGTATTGTTTTCTTCACAGTAGTTACTCAGAGTACAAAACGTAAACCAAAAAGATTCTTACAAAGAGACAAAAAGATAGTAACACAAATCTTTCTTTTTAATAAACTAAGATAAACTAGCAGTATAAATGAAACCAGTTAGCACATATATCGAAATATTTTTAAATCAACAAAATTGGTAGTTTGGGGAAGTATTTGAACTTCTCCCTATTTCCTCTGCATCTATCTTCTATTTCCTTCTTTGTTTCTCATATAAGAGAAACCATTTGATATTTGAGCTTGTGTGTCTGACTTATTTCACTTAACATTGTATTCTCAAGTTGCATCCATTAACCTAAGAAAGCCTCAAGTTTTTCCTTTTGGCAGTGTAGTACTCCATTGTCTATAAAAACCATATTTTTCTTACACTTTTATCTATTGATGGACATACACACTGTTTCCCAAGATCTAGCTGTTATAAAGTGTGCTGCTATAAACATGGGTAAACACACATCCCTGCAATATGATCCTTTTAATTCTTTTGGGGAGATACTTAGGAGGATAGCTGGGTCAAATGGAATTTCTAGTTTCGGTTTTCAAGGACTCTCCACACTGATTTCCACAGTGGTCATAACTGTTTCACATTCCCACCGACAATGTAGAAGGATTCTTTTTTCCCCACCTCATCAAGCATTTGTCATTATTAGGTTTTGTGATGATGGTGTTTCAGTGTAGTTTTAATTTGCGTTTCTTTGATGGCCAGTGATGATGAGCATTTTTTCATGTATTTACTGGTCATTTGTACTTCTTCTTTTGTGAAGTGCCTATTTGTTTCAGTTGCCCATTTTTTGACTGGATCTTTCATTTGGGGGCATCTAATATTTTTGAGTTATTTATACATCCTTGATGTTAGTCCTCTGTCCAAGGAGTGGGGAGGGGGATTTTTTCCCATTCTGTAAATCGTCTCTTCACTCTGTTGGTTGGTATTCATTTTCTTATGCTTGCGTTTCCCCTAAATCACTGAAATTTCTCTATTTCCCTCAATTTCCAGTGACAAAGTTTGCCCTGACCAATCCACATAGACCGGAAGATGATCCCCCATGCATCAATTTTCTGCATTCGGGAGGGCCATGTTGGCTCTGGAGGGGCCGGGGTAACTTCTCCTGGATTGGTAAGAAGCTGTAATTGTTTGTTTCATCAAGAGCGTCACAAAACACTGGAATTATTCTGTGTGGGGAAGACAAATGTCTTCTCCTCTCACATTGTTTTATTGGCAACAATTAAGTTGATTTAAAAATAAATCCATGCTGCCTCTGTGTGCGCTCCACACTGAAACATTCATAATTGCTCCCTGAGTGTAATGGCCTAGATGTTAATTTTAGATAGTCGAAATGGCAAGTCATATATTTTTAAGCCACCGAGTCATTTTTAATTAATGTCTATTTGTTTTAATTTTGAAGCTCTACTGCAGTAATCAGTAATGGAAGTTGAAAGCATGGGGCATAGTGACAAAATTATATAAATTCTTTAGGGCTGTAAATTATTTGTCGATATTAAGATTTTTTTAAAAGAACGTGAACAGATTATTATAAAAATTCTGTTGTGTTGGCTTTGGGCATCTTTCCATGGGTCACCAGAGTTACACTTATATTTCAGTTTTCTATAAAAACAATGAATAGGGTAATTTGAAAATCAAATAAAAGGGAAATGTGTGGCATTTATATCACTAAAGAGCAATGGACTTCCACTGGAAGACAGGATAGTCCAGGTCTTCTTTTTTATTTTTATTTTTTTGTCATAATCAGCTGCTTGGTGTCACACAGGTGTAGAGGGAACATTCATTTTAAGTAACAACAATGGCTTTAGAAAGAGGGGAGGGAGTTGAGAGAGTACAAAGGTGTAATTATTACAGTGGGCTGTGGAAACTGAACCACATAAGCAGGATGAGATCAAGAGGAAGGGTGGCTAGTAAAAGGATGCTGAACTCTCTGGATAGGAGATGGCATTAATGGAACGCCAGGACCAATATGAGTGAGCTGGAAGTAGAGGAGAGGAAATCATAGAGATTTTATAGACAGCAGAGTCACTGGTAATAACAAAATCTAGAATCTAATTTGGAGGCAAAGTAGGATGAAAACAAGATCTTTGTAAGATGACAAGGTGGGGTATTGAATGGAAGATCTGTGTAGATGGTAAAATCCTCCTAAAAAGATCACATGAAATACCTCAGAGAAAGTAATTAAGCCAAGTGCTAAAATGCTCAATAAGTTAAGTCAGAAAATGGTAATACATACAGGGTGTCTTAAGTCAAAAGGCAAATATTTTGAAGGAGGTGGCAGGGTGAAGATTTGAGCAGCTCTTGCAGAGAAAAGAAAGGATTTACTATACTCAAAAGGAAATTCCTTTCCAACTATTTAAGAGCTCGTGGGCACATGTGTAACCTGCAAAAGTAAGTGTATTAGATGAGGTTAGAAAATACCCTTTCTGAGATGGAGAAGTAAAAGCACTGATTTTTTTTTTTTCTCAACAAAACCAAAAAACAAAATAGGGACTTGAAATTTGAACAAGTGATCCTAAATATCTGTTTGCTACATACAATTTGGAAAGAAATGAGAAAGAAAGAAGCTGGGACAATGCTCTCTGCTTCGCAGATTTGAGATGCTCGTGTCGTGGTCGCCCAGCTGGACCGTGTGCCTCTGCAGAGTCACAGCTGTACCCCTGTATTCACCTTACTGACCACCACCCCCCCGCCATTGCTGTCATGTGGATGAGACTTGGGCAATGGGCACCAACGGCAGCCTCCTGGCTGGACACCAGATGCTCACACAGGAGGACATAGGCCAGCTTGCCACGTGGGCTCAGGCTGCAACATGTTAATAGCAAAATAGTCATCAAACACTAAAAGCGTAGATTCTATCAGTTTCTTTCCCGGAAAGAGTGCGCAAATACCACACGGTCCCATGACAAAACAGACATGTGGCAACTGGAAAAATTCTTCAACTTTTTTCATTTTTGCTGCAGTATTGGGAATTGAACCCAAGGCCTTCATACCGAGTTACATCCCCAGTCCTTTTATTTTATTTTATTTTAGTCACTAAGTTGCCCAGACTGGACTTGAATTTGAGATCTTCTTGCCTCAGCCTCCCAGACTGCCGAGATTACAGGTACATTCCATCATACCCCCCAACTTGCCTTAACTTTTAAATTAAATGACTGCTTATGGATTCCGTGATTCCCAACACCTTCCTTTATAAGATCTAGTAGTGCCTGTCATTATGTCCCTCTACCATAAACAGAAGCAGGATCTCAATGATGTTAAGAAGATGTATCCTGTCCTTGGGTCAGGAAAGATGCTATAACAAGTAGGTACTCAGGAGACTGAGGCAGGAGGATCCCAAATTCAAGGTCAGCCTGGGCAACTTATCAAGACCCTATCTCAAAAGCAAAATCACTAAGATAAAAGAAGAGGAAAATTTATATATGTGTGTGTGTGTGTGTGTGTGTGTGTGTGCTGAAAATAATAATATATTAAGTAATGATATAATTATCACTTAATGTGACTTAAATGACAGTGGACTAAGAAAGAAAAATATTTGAGGGAGATGACTTACGTCTGTATTTGATTTTTTTGAAAAGTCCAAATACATAGATAATTTTACTCATGAATTGTTCTCATAGTCAGTTATTAGGAAGTTTATGACAAAGTCCTCAAGAACCAATCAATGTTCACCACTCACAGAACTGGTTTTGTGAGACTTTTCTGGAGTTTATATGTTGTAAAGCGAGTGTAGTGTTATACGCTGGTGATAATTTTAAGTTGCTGTATTTCACTTGACATGTCAGACCTCTCATTTTGGTGAAGAACACTCTCCTATAACTAAACATGGAAAGCTAAAAATTCCAGCCTCTAAAGTTGAACCAAGTCTGTCTCCTGGCTTCAAAATCTGCAGAGATGCTTACCAGACCTGAAGCCCCAGACTTGCTGCAAGAACCCTGCTCCCAAATCACAGTAATCGCCGCTCTGGAACCAAAGATGGTGTGAGTCCTCAGGAGAGAGGCATGTCTCATGTGATGGATGTTTTATACACAAAAAAATGATGTAGAGTATAGCTGACCTTAGAAATACACAGTTAAGCATCACCAAGACTGAAAGAATATGTATTCCTTCACAAAAATTACAAACACGTAGGTGGCGTGATTCAAAACAAAACTTAATTTAAATAAGAACAATGTCAGAATGATCCTTGTACCAAGAAAAGGACTCATTTACATTATCATCATATAATATCTGAAAAAACTAAAACTGGCCAACATGTGGTTGAGACAGGAAATGGAGAACTTAGTATTGATCAGGAAAAATATTATTGTATCAATGCCTTATTTATTTATTTATTATTTATTTATTTAGCAAAACAGTATTGTGAACTAGTATCTTCTGTGGCAGTCCATTTAAATGAATAGAAATGCTCTGTGCTCTCCAAACAACTCTAGTTTAAAACAGTATTCTATGATAGGAGTAGTACATGGAATAACAGACATGGACTTTGTACCACAAGCGAGCTTTAGAAAAATCCAGCATAGGAAACATGTCTTTTGGTTCTTCCATACTATATTTCCATATTCTTCTCTCTTAATCTCCCACCACTCATGTCTATGTTGGTGCTTCAGGCTTCAATAAATTTCTCACTCTTGTGCTTCATACTCCACAAAACACATGTTTTGGAGATCTTTAATAATGCTGTTTTTTTTTTTAAATTAGTGTGTACCTAATAGCTGTTTACTTGCTGCAAGATGATTTGCTCAACTTCATGGAGCAAAAGTGTGAGTACCAGACACCCTATCATTTGTTCCACTGGACCTAAGATCAGCTTTACTTCTTCTTACTACCCTCTATCACTTCTATGGGAGGGAGGAATGTTTTATAATAATAATAATAATAATAATAATAATAATAATAATAATAATAATAACAACAACAATACCTATTAGTGAGAATTGACCATGAACTCTAATATATACCGTCAGGGAAAGTATAAATTGACCCAATTGCTCTGAGAAACTGTTGAGCAGTGTCCAGTAAAGCTGCAGATACACAGCATCTGATCCAGAAATCCCACACTCAGGGACATGTGCTTGTGTGTTTCTTCAAAAGAACTAATTGTAGCATCAAAAATAAAATGAAAACAGCAAACCGCATGTCTATAATATGCAGCATAATGGATAAAGTGCCACATAAGCATTCAATGGGATGTTGTCTATCAGTGAGAAAAAATAAATTATAACTACTTACTGCTTGAAATAACAAGAGTTGATTGCACAAATATGTTGAAGGAGAGAAGTTAGCATTCCCCTCCCCAAAAGATGGCAAAACTGATGTAGAGCTTTGGAAGTCAACAGCTCAGGTACCCTGTTTCTCTGGTAGCAGGAGGGGGCATAGGACATTTTGGGTATTAAGGTAACAGCTGTTTCTTCATCCAAGCATTGATCACTCAAGATTTGTCAAAATTCACTAGCTATACATTTAAGAATTTTGCACTTTTCTGTATGCATTTTATATTTTCGTGACACTTTCCGAAAAAAGAAGGGAAATGATCAAGTTAATTAATCACATTAACAAAATAATGGAGAAAATAATAAAATCATCACCACTGAGGCAGAAAAAGCAATTTATAAAATACAGCCTTAGTTAATGAAAACTTTCTTAGCAAACTTGGAATAAAAGGGAACTTCATTAATCTGATAAAGAATATCTGTAGCAATCTTTCAGCAAACCTCACATTTCGTTGTAAAATACTGAAAGCTTTACCCTGAGATCGGGAATCAGACAAAGCTGCTTATAGTCACCAATTCTCTCTGACATTTTACTGCAAGTCCTGAGTACTGCAATAAGGCAAGCTCAGGAAAAGAAGAAGTAAAACTGCCATTATTCATAAATAACTTCATAATGCACATAGCCCATATAAAAGAATTCAGACATAAACAGTTATAATTAGTACGCAAGTTTAGCAAATTTACTACGCAGAAGGTAAATATGACGCAGTAGTTCATTTCTAGACATGCATGATCAAAATTCATTGAATCGAAATGTATAAAAACTTAATTATTCATCTTTTATAAAGTCATGCAAGAATACTACACAGATAAAAATCATTCATTTTTCTTTTTATGTTTTTTTCTTTAAAATTATTCTTAATTTTACATATTTATGTGGTGCAGTGTAATAATCTCATACGTATACACAATATTTAATGGTTAACTCGAGGTATTAGCAACTCCTTCTCCTAAAACATTTATCATTTCTTTGTTTTGGAAATCTACAGAGTTCTCTCCTTTAGTTCTTTATGAAATGTATAATAAATTTTTGTAAACTATATTCATCCCACTGTGCTGGACTGATTCCTCCTAACTGTAATTTGGTACCTATTTTCTGATCTCCCTCTCCCTGCCTCCTCCCCCCTTAGTCTCTAGTGATCGCTATTCTACTTTCTAGTTCCCTGAAATCGACTTTTTAATCTGCCAAATAGGAATGAAAATGTGTTATTTGCCTTTATACACCTGCCATTTAGGGTTAGGGTTAGGGTTAACACAATGTCTTCTGGTTCCATCAATGTTGCTGCAAATGAGAAAATTTCACTCATTTATGGCTGAGTAATATTTCATTGTGTATACGTACCACATTTTCTTTATCCTTTCATCAGCCAAATGGATAAATTATTTCCATTTCTTGGCTATTGTAAATAGTGCTACAATAAACATGGCACTACAGATACAGCACCTTTTGATGTACTGATTTCATTTCGTATGGATCATATGGTAGTTATATTTTTAATTTTTGAGGAGCCTCTGAACTACTTTTCGTAACGATGATACTAATTTGCATTGCTGCCAATAGTTCCCTTTCTCCATGTCCCCGACAGAACTTGCTAATTTTTGTCTTTTTGATAACAGTCATTCTAACTGGAGTGGAATGATATCTCACTGTGGTTTCGATTAGCATTTCCCTGATGATTAGCAATGTGGAACATTTTTCATATACTTGTGGGCTATGGGCATATCTGCTTTTGAGAAAAATCTATTCAGATAACTTGACTGATTTTTAACAGAATCATTTGATGTTGGTTTGGGGAGGGTTTGTTTTTGTTTGGTGTTTCATTTTTAAATGTTTTTTATACTGCGGATATATTAATCCCTTTTCAGATGAGGAGTTTGCAAATATTTTGTGCCATCTTGCAGGTTGAGTCTTCACTCTGTCGGTTGTTGTCCTTTGCTGGGCGGAGGCTTCTCAGTGTGACACAATTCCATCTGTCTATTTTTGCTTTTGTTGTTTGTGCTTTTGGTTTTATACAAAAAGTCATTAACCTATACCAAGGCTATTTCGGTTAGTATAACTTTGTAGTATTTTTGTTGTTGGTGTCAGAGATGTTTATTCATTTGCCTGTTTGCTTTTTCCTTGTTAAAATGTCTGGCTGAACTCAGTGATAACGGTTTGCATTCTTTTAAAATCATAATTATTACTACACATTAATTACGTGAATTAATCAGATTCACTGTGCGGTATTATTGAAGTCACTGTCAGGATGCTTTTGGCTTTGTTCTTTTTTTTTTTTCAGGATTGCTTTGGCAATTCAGAATCTTTGGTCATTCTGTACGAATTTTAGCAATATTTTCTCTACTTTAGTGAAGGATGCCGTTGGTATTTTCATGGGAAGCGCATTGAATCTGTCAATAATTTGGGGTTGTGTGGACACTTTAATGATATTAATTCTTCTAATCCATGAGCACAGGAATGACTATTTTAAGAAATGAGAGAATATTTTAAAAATAGTCTACTCAAAGACCAGCAAGACCACTCAGTAGCAAATTTTGAAGGTGGCTCCCCTATTTTATACTGCTAATTAATGTATTTCATGCTTTTTTCCCCCCATAATTTGATTCAGAGTTAGAATGACCTGTTGCTACATAGGTCGACTTACAGTTAATAAGATATAGGCTTTTTTGTTTCGTTTTTAGTCACCAAGTGGCCTTTTACATTCTTAAATACAGCAAACTTCCCATTTTAGAAAGGGGGAAAAATAGATATGCCATAATTGGAACTGCTGCAAACAATGCTTTCAAATCCTACAGTAGACTTAGGAATTTGACTAGATTTGGTGGCTGAGAATCATCACGGCCTCATTTGAAAAGATTGGGACTCATCTGGGTGACCATCTGGCTGGTTAGGAACATCGAGTTCCACTACAGTCAGCATGGACAAAGATGCTCTCTTGAAACTTTGTTGTCTTAATCATGCACTTCTTCGGGATATATTTGATGTGTTCTTGTACTGTGACGGGCACTATGTTAGGCGATAGAGATAAAACTGTGATTCTGATTTTTGCTGGAATCTCTCCTTTCTTTCAATCTATTCTTTGTTTCCTCTCTCATGTATTTCAATTTCTATAAAAAGGCTATGTGGTCACATGGTGGTAATATTTAGCCACTGACATCTCTGCTGAGTTTCTGTGTTCTGCATCTGGATAAGATATTCAGGTTCAGTTTCCACTAAATATGGCAAGGAAGGTATTTCTCAGAGAGACGAACAGATTCCTTCCAAAAATTAAAATTACGATAAAACAAGTGCTGTTTAATTTTAATAGAGCATTTAAAAGCTAAACATATACCCCAATGTCATTATGATTAGTTACAATGGATCACACTATGAGCTCATAGAAATAAAAGTTTTACAAGATGTATTTTTTCTCATACTGAACATTACTTATAATCACAGAATAGTTTTATCTAACCTGAAATCTTTTCTTAGAATAATGAATTTAAATGCTTTATAAAGTAGTGGACTGGGAGCCTGTGACATGTGAAGTTTGAGGTTGTAGAATTAACATTTTTAAGAACTCTGTCTTGTCATATGTAATACCAACATATACACATGTTTTATTTACGCATGACTCAAAACACATAACAGCCTCCCTTAAAATTACTTTTGATGAAGCAGGAGGAGGAGGAGGAGAAGGAAAAGAAAAATAAGAAGAGGAGGAGGTAGAAGGCTTACCTGTTGGATTAAACAGTTGAGATACTATTTACTGTTTTTCTACCAAATCAAACCTTCCAAGCACTTGGTATCATTTCACCTAAACAGAAACTTTTCTATAGCTAAGAAAGAGAAAAATAATATCTTATTTGACGTTTTTATATACTGTGAATGCAGGTGCTATTTGCTGTCAGCCTACAATAGCTCAAGACCTAAGTGTTTTCTTTCTCAGATTGAGTTTGGCCTTTAGCTTGTCAATCATGTGGCTATTGCACTATTTAGGATGCAATTTATTGTTGTTAATCTTCCAACCAGTTTTTCTAGCCTCTCTAGTCTTACCCCTTCCACTTTATGCAAAATTATATCAAGATTACTTTTTTCCTGAAATTAGCTTCAAGCAAAAATCTAGGATATACTTCCAGAGAAATAATAATTAATAGATTATAGCCCAACTTTTGGATTTGGAATTAGTTCATTTGTGTGGCCCTTAAATGCAGTATACTTTTTTCTTGACTTCTTCACTGCACTTGGGGTGGAAAGCCTGACTGCACATACAGATGACAATTGCCAGGCCATGTGTGAGGGCAAAACTCTGAGCCACTTGCTGTAGCAGCTGCAGTCTGCAAACCACCAGCTCTTGCCCACAGTATGCACCAACTACTAATCCACAGCATGTAGCAATCAGTCCTGGAAACCAAACAGCTTCTTTGGCAATTGCCTGTAAAAGGCCAGGACTTGCTTCATAATGGACAAGTTCCATAACTTGTGACCTGGTTTCCAACTGAGGAACAGTGGGAGAAAACCTCACCTAGTGCAGTGACCACTCACATGGAAGGATTCAGCCTACAGCTTCCCTCTCCCCACAGCTCTGGTTAGGACACACCAGAGCCTTCTTTTTCCATGATGAGACCTTGTCCCCCCTGCTGTCTGCTTTGGAATCTCTGCCAACTCCAAAATGATGGTGGCTGATGCCCTTGCTATAGCAAGCTCTAAATCACTAGACTTTCATTTGTTCTCATTTGAGTAATCTTCGTTTATTTCCACAGTGTAGTGAGGAACAATGTTTTCTACTCGATTGGCATATGAAGAGATTTCAGTGTAAGTGTGCCAAATGTAGAAACAGAGTTTGCTTTTGCTATTTTCAGCGGCTTGTTCTCCCCAGTGAGCTAGGTTTTGCAATTTTTGTCCTATTTTTCAACATATGATCTTTGTACTCATAATGCTGTACAATTATTTATATCTATCTGCTTAAGGGCAACTGGATGCTTTAATTTGTTATTTAAGGCAAGTGTTTCATTTTTGCAGATTGAGCATCTGTAATCTGACAATCCAAACTCCTAAATGCTCCCAAATCGGAAACTTTTTGAACAGTAACATGACACCTACCACCAGTGGGCATTTCCACACCTGGCCTCGTGTGACAGGTCACAATAAAAGCATAGGCACACTAAAACTATTGTATAAGATTACATTTAGGCTGCGTGTCTAAGATGTATACGAAACATAAATGAATTTCATGTTTAGATTTAGGTCCCATCCCCAGAAGGTCTTATTGTATATGTGTAAGTATTCCAAAATCTGAAATCCAAAACACTTCTTGTCCCAAATATTTCAGATGAAATATTCAACCTCTGTTAGGTTCTCTCTCGTACCACTTGCTCGCATTTTTATTTATACTCTTCTCTGTGGACTTCAACTCATTATAAACACCAATGTGCTATTAATTGAAATGCAATCACATAAGAATTGACTTTATTTTCGGTTTGTGCCATATGCACTAAGAAAATTTAGGACTTGCTTCCCTGTGATCCTCAGCTGTCTTTGTGCAGATGACTTGTAGTGTATAGATTGAGACCTGAAACTTTTTAAAAAGTAGTGGTAATGTCTTATGGGTAGATGTAATCCCAGAAAAATGAGGGGGAAAGGAAAAAAAAGAAAAGCAAGGAATGATGGGGAATAAAGGCAAGGCAGTGCCTCCCACGGTGGCCAGTGCTTCACAAAAACAACTGGTCCCTTCATCACATGGGACAGTTCTGGGCTGCTTAAACAGCAACTCCTTACCACAGCTGAATGTCTCAAGGACAAAAAGACACGTGCATCTGACCAGCTCCCTCTCATCTCCTGCCCCTCTCTGGTCAAAGTTTGCCGCACTAGGAGGTAATGGCCCCCATTCCCAGTTTGCATCACCTGACCCCATCAGGCATCCACTGGGGAAGGCACATGACACACTGAGGCATGGCACTTCATCCCTGCCCAGAAGCAGAGGGAGGAGTCACAGCCTCAGTGGGTCTGTCGGGTTGGGGCTCCTTGGTAGAGCTTAGGAGACGTTGTCAGATGCCAGCATGGCCCTCAGGGAGGCCAGAGTAGCTGTGCTATTAGATCTGTGACTGTAGCCAGAGTTTGGCCAAAAGCCCAAGAAAAATGTGATCCATACAAGCTCACCATAGGAAGACATGACAGATTAAAGCCAACCCAATAAAGCATCCTTTAAAAAATAAGTAAACCCTGCAAAAAAAAAAAAGTGGGAAGAGAAAACTATATATCTCAGAATTTATGCTCTTGGAATAAGTAGCCACCTGCCCTCCTCACATAGCACACAAAATAAAATTACAATATTTAATAATGGTAGCCCCCCAAAGCATTTGTCTTCAGCTGATGTGAGTATAGAGAAGCAACAGTGAAAATTAAATTAATCTACCTCGTGGGATTAAGGATGTGTGTTAGCCTGACTGGGAGTAAGACAAATATAAAGAAAACATAAAGCATAGTTTTATGCCTGAAAGCAGTTATTTTGCAGGGAAAGATCAATATTGCTTTGGATGTATAAACATATTCCTACACGTAACAAGTAAAGAGCATTAATTCAAGGAAAAGCCATACCCAATGACACACTACAGTATTTTCACCAGCGATTCTTCTCAATGGGGAAAGAAATACTGGCTTTCACAAGAAATGCTAATTACCTAAGGAACTACTGATAACATCATTTTAAATAATTCTGTATTCATGTTACAAGAAACTAGAAAATTTCAATCCTAAAAATGATTTTAACAGAAGTCTGCATGTCAGTCTCTGGGTTGTGAATGAAGCGGGTCTGCAGGGCACATGGGGTGTTGTAAGGCCGTAATCATCAAAAACGGCACTGAAGCATATTAATATGAGAAAATTAAAGCAAATTCACATGGGATCTGCAAACATTTGAATATTAGATTATTTCTCCCTCTGTATTTTGTGTGTCCCTTAACATCTAGCACAGCAAAGAATTTACTGCTTGTTATGGTTTGTCTCTAGATGTCCCCCCAAAGCCTCATGTGGTAAGAGATAGCTGGATCTAGAGTGTGGGCCGCCCTGAGGGCAGGTAGCCTAGATAGATACAGGAAGAAGCTTAACTAGCTGCTTGTTTGCATTGCTGATTTGCATACATTCCTTGCATTTTCCTCACTTTGCTTTGCGGCCGGCTGCGAGTCCGCCACGCCAGCCCCGCCGCCTCGGACCCAGCGGACTATAGACTGAAACCTCTGCAGACTGTGAGCTAATAAACCTTCCTTCCCCTAACTTTGGGTGTCGAGTATTCTGTCCCAACAACGAGAGAAAAGTAACTAAAACACTGCTTGTGTTCAATAAAATTTCTGATACGAAATGGTGCTCCTGCAACTCTGGTCCTCTTCCCCGAGTCTGACCCTCCCCAGGGAAGGACCCTTCTTTTCTTACCCCTTTGGGGTTGCCTTTTCGGATGATTTCATTTACTTAGCAATGAAACATTTCCAGAGATAGGGCCACTTGTCAGTCAAGAACAGTCTTGTCCCCCTGCTAAATCCCTGAGGTAGATGTCTGCATTGCTGAGTAAATGAATGCATGCACGAATGAACGATCGGCTTGACATACCACACGATGTGCTAGAAATCACAGTGGAACTGGAGTTAGAAGACACAGTTTAAAGTGCCAACTATGAAGATTTAACCCGCGTGATACTGGGAAAGGACTGTCAGCTCTCCAGGTATCCATTTCCTCGATGAAACAAGGAAGGAAAGTCAACTGTAACTTATAGCATCATCTAGTACTAATGTCTGCTTTACTAATTGGGATGCAGGAATAGCTGCTACAGTAGAAACCTAAAATGAGAGTAGCTTAGACAAGGCAGAATTTGTTTCCTTTCTGTCTAGTGAAAGGAGCTTAAGAATCAGTCTGATATGGTAGCGTAATGTGCTGCAAACTCAGTCTCCTTTTTCTTTCTTTTTTTTAAAAATGTTATTTTAGTGGTACATTTTAGATGTACACAATGATGACATTCAGCATAGAGAATTTGTACCTGTGCGTGATAAATCTCGCTGCTGCTTTTTTTCTCGTTCCCCTCCCCTCCCTTCACCCCCTCCTCCCTCCTTATTTACAGAACCCTTGTTTCATTTTTTTCCCCTTCTATTCTCTTTTTATTTTCTTGTCCTTCCCTTCCTTTCCCCCTCCCTCCTCCCTTGTTCCCCTTCCCATTTGAACAGTTTCTTCCCTTTTCCCAATATGATACATTTTAGTCCTTGTTCTACTACGATGTATCCATGTGTGCCCAGGAAGGTGGGTCTTCATTGTGTCTTCTGGTTCCACATTCCAGCTGCCAGGAAGGCACACACACTACTCTCTCTGTTAAGAGCATCGCCAGCTCTCTGCCAGCACTGCCTAATCCTGCCTCATGAGAGCCACTTATTAAATTTTCAAGGAAATGTATGAGTTGGTTGCTAAAGAGAGCCTTCATTAAAAATTAAATTATACAAATCTATGGTTAAACAAATTATATTAAAAACAAGGGCAACAGAAACTCAAAACTCAAGCCTTCCTAATTATATACCTGTATTTCATTATTATCCTTGTCAGCTTATCTCTGTTACGAATGTTCATCTCTTTGCAGCAATGAAGAAACTTCACATTGGTACCTCAGAATCAGTCATGGTGCTTAAATTTAACACCATACACATCAGCCAACTTTGCAGTTCAGGGTTTAATTTATTGTTTGATTGATTGTCTAGACTAGGAGCTGGAAAACCAGCTATAACCTGCGCCAATTCAGTCCTTGAACTAAGAACGACTGTCTTTCATTCATTCATTCGCTTGTTGGCTTTACATTTTTAGAGTATTGTTGGACAGGCAAAGAGTGAGATGGGGAAAACATGCCACATAGACAGATCATACATTGCTGCAAAGCCTGAAATATTTACCAGCAGGCCCTCACCAGAAATGTTTATTAAAATTGATGGACAAATATTAATAATGTAAAGTGAACTGAAAAGCTTCCTTGCGGGCTGTCAGGCCGCCCCAGGCTCAGCTTCTAGAAAGCTGCCTGATTTTTGTTGCGTGGCCTTTTGCAGGTTCCAATCCAGCGAGGGAGGTTTTCCCTTGGGTTGAACCCCTCTCATGATTTGAGTCTCTTGTTAGGATGAGTTCAGGCCTGGGATCAGGCCCATGTAGGGCGATCTCCCTTTCTTACAGTCTGTTGTGCCTTACAATATAACCGAATTAAGAGCTGATACCCATCATACTGATAGGCTCTGTCACAATCAAAGAGTTACATTACTCAAGGGTCCCTTCTCCAAAAGTGATCTCACGGTGTCTATAGGTCTACCTCCTGTGCGGTATTTTTTTTTCTTTTTTGTTTTTTGTTTTGAAATGTAAGGAGATCATGGATACAAAAAAGGTTTTACCATAATAAATACTATAAAATTTAAAGTGTTATTAAACTTCGCTCTTTCTTATATTTAACTAGACTTTTGGAAAGAGTTCTTTGCCAATTCCTAGTTGGGAACCCAGGAGGTATGTTTCTAACTCCGGATTCCCAACCTCTGCCAAGTCACCCTGAAGTGCGTATTGAGCCCATTGGGTGGTGTCTGGGGACAGGATTTTACAAGAATCACTTCATGGCCTATCTAGCAAGCTCACTCTTTCCTGACTTTTTATTTAGTATCGAGATACAAGAGTTTTCTTACTTCCTCTTCCCTCTCCTTCACTTTGCTTTCCTTCCCTCCCTCTTCCTTTCCCACCCTCTCTTCCCCTTCCTTCTTTCACTTCTTTCATTCTCCTTTACTTTGCTTTCCTGTTTATCTTTCACTAACACGCTTAGAAAACTGTATCAAGTGCCATTTAGAGTTGAGCAATAGGAAATTAGCATGTACCTTGAAGCAGTCTCCAGACACTGTGTCTTTGGCCAGAAGCCAAAGGATAATAATTACAGTGTTTTAAAGTCATCTCTCTAATGTGCATCTGTTGCCGTGGTATTCATTCATAAGCTATTCACCAATTTTATAAGGAAACGAGGAAGCGAATGTCACAAACTCTTTGTCCTAGCAGAGCCACGTTTTTCAGTGAGATGCTTTCATGTGCCTGTGAATAGTAGAATCACTCATGCTTCTTTCTACAGAAACTTACTTTTGATTCGAGTTCCTTTTAAACTGAAAGCAGTATTTTAAGTGTTGATGGTTAACAAAAACTTTCTTCAGGTACAGAAATAAAGTAATAACCAACAGACTGTGTTTTTCACAAGGTCTGTGGAAGATATAGATGATACATAAAGAAAACCCTGCATCTGCCATTTCACACTCCCAAGATGTTACCTCCACCCTATTTTTTACAAGGATAATGCTCCCGGCTCTTAAGATAAAAAGATTCTGGTGAAAAATCTCAGCAATATATAGAACGCATAGATGTCTTGCACTCATAAAAGCTATTTATTCCTACTTCTTTATTCCATGGGCCATCATAGGAGACCACAATCACAAAAGAAAATAATCGTGTTCCCAGAATTCCACACTATCTGAAATCAGGCCAGAATCTGACTTTCTCACCTCCTGTTCACTGCAAACAAGAAAGAGTACTTGTAAAATATAATTAAAGCCCTCCAGAACAGCAGAAAAGATTGAACTGATAAAAACAACAACAAAAAGTGAAGGAATCACAGCCCTCAAGGAACATGTACCTTCATGTCCCCCACCAGAGGGCATAAACCTTTAAAATTCTTCTATCTGGTGGTTGGCCTCAGTGCAGAAATGGAGTGATAGGTGATCCATGGTTGAATATGCAGGAAATGGGAGAGAAGAGAAAGAAGAAGAGAGAGAGTGGTGGGCGATTAGCATTCTAATGAAGAAATTATATTTTCTCTCATGTTAGTTATTGGTGGTGGTGACTATTAGTTTCATTTTAGTAAAACATCCTGAACTGCATGATCCAAAGAGGAGAAAGCCGATCGATGCTAATGTCGGGCCTGATCTCCCAGGAGCTGACCCGGGTGCCCTGCAGGACAGCAGCTCTGTCCAGGAGGGCAGACTGGCCTGCGGCATCTCCCCTGAGACTGGAAAGCTAGGTAAAAACCATTTGCCAGCCAGTCTTGTCACATTAGTAAGCAAATCTCCTGAACCTGGAATTCCTAAAAATTGTTCTCTGTTCTGTAGGATACTAGGGAAGCAAGAATTTTCTTTGGCTACTAGAGACAAAAAAATAGAACTTATAAATACGCTTATTCATTCAACGAACTATAAATTTTAGTACTTTCAGGGAAGGTTAGCTTGGATAGGGTTGAAACTCTTGGTTTAATCTCCATAGAATTCACAGAGTATCACACAAAATGTCTTACAATTTTTGCACTGCAGGAAGTAAACTACTTGTTGTCTGTGTAATGAATATAGTTTTACACCCAGTGTTTATTTGATTCTATTATTTTGCTCTTTCTGAAGTCACCTGAGAACTACATTTCTCCTATTCTCTTGACTCCAAGGTTGTAGATTCAGTTTATTTTCTTTTGAGGGGGGATGCTGGAGATCGAACTCAGAGCCTGTGCTTGCTGGGCAAGCGCACTACCACTGAGCTAAATCCCCAACCCCGATTCAGTTTATTTTCTGTCAGTGAGATCCACTCCCATGAGGTTTTAAAAATGCCAAATGGCAGGTGCTACATTGTTCTTCCTTTAGCTCTGAAGCACAAAGGCTGGCTGTGGTGGGTAGGAGGTTTGGCACGCTTAGTGACCGTTAGCAGGGGCTTCCTACGATCTCCCTATCTCGGCATCAACCATCCTTTCTGGAGCAGAACTGCAGTGACCATCCTGAGGCAAACTTTAGCTTCCGATGGGTTCTTAGCCTTTCCAACAATTTTTTTCCTCTAAATTCTCTACGTCAATTTCTTTCTGCTACTGATATCTGAAGTGATATTTGTATTACTGAATGATACACGCCTAATCTCGTATTTCAGATATTGAGCAAAGGAACATCTATGTTTCAATTCCCAAACTACATTTTCAGTGAGGAAAGTGCAACCATCCAAATAATGTGGATGATCTGCTTCAGAATTATCCTGTTGTATCGGACTAGGATGGTGTCTAAAATGAAGGACACCTTAGGGATTTGGAGACTTATAGCATATCAATTATTAAGTGAGTACACCTCTCCAAAACTTTAACTATTATGTAGCATCCAATTATATCCCATGCAAAATAAGTTAATTTTGCATTTCTGTGGTGCACAAATGTTGGATGAAATGGGCAAGACCGCGAATCTTGACCTATAATAACCTTACCATAAAAACACTGTCTCAAGAAAGCACTAGTAATCATCTTGAACTCATCAATATTGGTGGACTACACAAATGATCTATCTTATGATATCACCAAATCTCTCAGTGAGAAAGATAAAGCAGTTTAATCAGTGGGAACCAGGTCCTTGACTTTAATTTTCCACTTATAGTCACAATAGAGAATGCTTGAAAACGAAATACAGTGTAACTATATGCCAAGGGTGTAGGAAGCCAACCAAACAAGTACACAGAATCGTGGTTCCTGGTGCAGTGAGTGTTGGGGACAGAGACAGAGAAGCAAGCCCTACTTCCTATGACAGGAGGAGGATGCTATGGTAATAGAGCTGAGGCTGGGTCTCACGCCATTTGTGCTGTGTATCACATTGGTTCTTAACAGGATGCTTTGAATTTCACTGGGTTCTCCAGCACACTCTCCCCATTGGCCAAACAATCTAATCCTCTTGTTCACCAAGAAGCAGTAAGGACGTAACAAGAGGAATCAGCACTACAGCCTCAGCCATCCTAAATTAGAACATGTTGACCGTGGAGTGGGGGCACCACACTGAGAAGAAGGGTGGGAGATTGTGGGTTAGCGACGCTACTATATGTTTCTGAAAAATAAAACATTGGAAGCATCTCTCACACCAGACCTACTGAATCAAAATCTGTCTTTTAACAAGATCCCAGATGATTCATCCACAAATTAAATTTTGAGAAGGCTGGATCCATGACTCATTGGCAATTACCCGTTGCACTCTCAAAAGAACAAAAGAAAGAGACTAATACTCTTGGCTTCGTAATAGAGAAATGCACTTGTAGTCACAAGAGAGAATACTTGAAAAATAAATACAAAAATATGCCAAGGATATAGGAAGCCAACCAAAAACAAATTTAATAACATCAAACCCTGGGCTGAAGATCTTGCTTTATGGAACAGTGTGATCAAGATTATCAGTCTCACATCTTATAGTTAAATAGCCTTGAAATGTGTCCTGTGAGGGAGGAACAACATTATTATGCTATGAGCCAATTCAGATATAGTTTAATTAAATAATACGCAAGGTCGTGAAGCGTGACTGGCAGGGTGATTTAGAACAGCATTAACGACATCTTTTCCCGTGGCCGTCCCTGGTTGTCATCTGACTGGGGAGCCTATAAACTCCAGCAAAGGTTTTGGCGCTGCAGATTTATTCCTGCAGACATGGGACTTGAATTCTCTCTTTCTCTGAAGCAGCAGAAACCCATCCCTTCTTTCCATTTTTAATCCTCACTGATTCTGGAGGCTTTCTGCCCGGTAATTTGTTGCCAAACAGTTGTTCTCCCTGCAGCTGCCAAACACACCGGCATTTGCAGCCTTGAGTTATGTCCCACACTGGCTCGCTCCCAAGTGTCATTCCCTACAAGGCTTTTCTTTCAACGGATGCATTAGGGTCCTTGAATGAGAACATGCAATTAAATGGAAAATGACATTCAGGAGAAAAGATGTTCTTTTCCAATAACTGAGCCACTGTACCCATCTGTCATTTCTTCCTTGTTGGTCTGTCTCGTGGTATTCCACAAATCCTAAGAAGCTTGATACAAATGTGATCAGTGGAGGATTTTCATATATTAATGCAAATTATGCACAGGCAGCATTTAGGCCGTTCTGCCTAGATTAATTGATGTCCTCCTATAGAAGAGTGTGTGTCAAGAGAGTGTGACACCAAGCTGCTTTCCATCAAGTTAGCTCATCATGGAAGTTATTATAAAATACTTCCAATAAGTTATCAAAATGCATAATTCTTTCATTTATTTGATGATTTTTGTCAGCTATAAAATTAATTTAAAGCTTTAATATTTATAGAAAAAGCACACGACCTCTGAAAATATACAAAGAGAAAGAACGAGTGTATGGATGGAAGAATAGATGGATTGATGGCTGGATGAATATAGATGGATATACAGATGTAATGTGCTAACCCCTTTAGGCCAAAGGTTGCAATTTTTGTGCTTTTGCATGAAATTTGTGTACGTTACCTAGAAAAATTCAAGGAACGAGAATTTGAGGAGCACACAATGTATTATGTTCCATTGTTATGGACATTCCAAAAATGGAACACTAGTCATTGAAGGGTTAAATTCCTAAGAGATGACTGAGAAATACTAACAGTGCTAGTTAGAATATAAGATGCAGAAAAGTAAGAGATCCTATTTTCAAGGAATTTAAAATTTGTCTCAGGAATAAACATTTGAGCCCCATAAAATTAAGTTTATATACAATGGGAAATACATGACGGGAATAAAGAAATAAGCATTGGTATAGTTATTGAGAAGACATAATTAAAAATTGAGGAAGAATATTCATTTTGGATTGAGGAAGAGGTAGCTGAATATTTAAAGCAAACCACACAAAAAGAACCCAAAGTGGTGAAGCAGAAAATAAAACCAGTATTTTTAGCCATTCATTAATTCAGTCAGCAAACAATCATTAATCCCTTTTCTTGGAAGAAAGACCAAGACAGATCCAGGTCACCCCACCCCTACTCTTTACAAGCTTATGTTATTTCTGCTGGGGAAAATAAACTCATGCACTGATAAATGAAAGGAACGTGCAATTCCACTGACTAGCCTTTCCGGCTATTTTAAGCAGAAGCCATAGAGAAAATGCTGGCAAGTCACGTTACAGTGAGACTCAACAAAGACTTTAAAAGTTATTCGTTGTGTCCTTGAATTTTCCTTTTACCAAAACTTTATAGGCTTATTTCTTAGATAGCCTAGATTAGCATTAAGTTTTTTGTTTCTATACCAGACATGATTATAAAATATAAATATTTTATAAAATATGCTCTGTCATCAGAAAATACAATCAATGTTTAAATTATTTTTTTAAAAAATTATCACAGTAAGACACATTGCCTTTAATCACCCTCAGAATACTCACCGTCAATTTGAATGCATGTATCCAACTATTCTTGCCACTTTCTAAAGTAGTCCTGGAAGTCTTTTCTTGGGTATCTCTTGTTTTGTTCTCATGGCTCCCTTCATGTCCTGAATTGAGACCTTTCACGTTCATTTTGACACTGGAGAAGAGCCAGAAGTCACTGGCGCCAGAGCTGGTGGATAAGCTGGATGAGCACCCGTCATCATGTTTTTGTGAAAAGCTTGTCTTTCCATTGGAGGGCACTCAGCAGTGGCCTCCGCTGAACTGTTTATCACACATCAGAATGGCGTGAAAGAGCACTCACAGAACTGCTTCAGAAAGTGGCAACAACAACGAGATAAGTGTATGTGAAGAGAGGGAGGGGATATTTGGAAGGAGTTAATGGCAATGTGTCTTTTAGTGCAATTTTTTAAAAACTTACACACTGTATATTTTGATCACACCTTGTATATACTCTACAAATAAATATTTTCAAGAACATTTTTATTAAATGAAAAGGGCAAACATTTATAAAAGTGAATAGGCAAAAAGTATTGTGGTAGGCTAAGTAATTCTTTCATCCATAAATGTGACTATATCTTAATGCCCAGTACCTGCGCACACACACATTACTTTACATGGTTAAGAGCTTTGCAGATGTGGTTGTTAAAGATCTTAAAGTCGGGAGGTTACCTTAGATTACCTTGTTGGTCCCGATGTAATCCTAAGGATCCTTATAAGATGGAAGGAGAATGAGCTGGGGAAGTGGTGTGATGATGCTGGAAGCAGAGGTTAGAATGAGAGAGAGATTGGGAGATGCTGTGATGCTGGCTTGGACTGTGAAGGAAAAGGCCGAACGCCAAGAACAACATGAAGTCTCTAGAAGCCAAAAAGCCAAAGACACAGTTTCTTCCTGAAGACTCCAGATGGAATGTAGCCCTGCTAACACGTTGGGATTTCAGCCGTCTGGAACTATCAGATGATAATGTGTGCTGAGACCCTGAATTTGCAGAACTTTGTTGCAACAGCAGTAGGAAACTAATACAAGTACACAAGGAGGTGTGTGACATCATCCTTTGAAATTAAAATTTAAAAATTACAGTGGGAAGTAGTATACTCACACCCGACTCACTGAAATGATGTGATCAATAAGAAATAGAAAATAGAAATATCAGGGAGATTATGGAGCAACACGAACACTCTGCCACTCTGCTGGTGGCAGAATAAATTGGTACGATTTCTCTGGTAAGTTGTTACCTTCATGGTTCCCATTTACTCTCTCTTTCCTTCTGGTTGTAGCTTTGTGACTTGCTCAGGTCTCAGCAGATGTGAAGAAAACAAGCTCATAAGTGCTAGAATACCAGAACTCTCTTGCAGGGAGACCATCATCATATGAGAAAGACCACTGAGACTCCTGGGGTGTAGGAGACCGTGAGGAGACAGAGGGACAGGCGTCCATCTGAGCTAATCTAGCTAAACCTCTCTCTAGTCACATTTCCCGGTGTATGTGCAAACCTAGCAGAACATGTGGCCTGCTCAGAAGACTGAAAAATACTATTTCAAGCCACTAAACCCAGAAGACTGATTTATACTTGAGAATCCCATAAAGCTGAGACAAGGGAAGCTCCAGTCACACCCAAAAGTTCAGGAGCAGTAGAAACAGAAGGGGAAGTCACAGGTCCAGATTTCCTTTGTAACCCATAATCTCCCTGGCTTCCTTGCACACCAACTCCCTGGCTTCCTTGCACTCTGGAGAAGCGCCAGGAGTCTGGTGTACAGGTCTTATGTTGCAAAGAAAAGGATTGGATGAAAGTCTTCATACTCACGAGTGAGATCTCATGTACTGACCAGTGTCAGATAATGAGTTTTAGACTTCACAGTCCCATTGAGACACATGAAGCCATGTTGCGGGCAGCTGGAAGTCCTTTGAAATAGCTGGGTCAAATCACTACACAAAAAAACAATAAAAGGAATGCCCATGCTATCTCTATTCTTAGCCTTCTAACAATTTTAAAGTAAATTTCTCAAAAAAAAAAAAAAGAGATAGGAAAAAGCAGAAGGTGTGGAGGTAAATCGCTTACTATAACAGAGACAAAGCCAAAATTAAGCAAAAAAGGAATATCGATGTTTGGGTAGAAGATTTTCTTTTTAATGTTTATCATTGATATCTTCAGTGAGATTTGAGGAGATATTTTATTAATGAAATAAGCACAAGAGGAGAATATAAAAAAAGAGTATTCTGAGGACCCAAGATATTATTGAATTATTATGGTAACAGAAATATAAAGTTAAATAAAAAAAATTTAAAAAATAAAGAGACATTCCATGAAAGTAGGAAACCAACAGCAGCAACACCCAAAAATAACTGAAAAATAGTAGAAAAAGAAACAAAACCAATTAAATGATCTGTTCAGGAGGTCCAAATTCACATAAGAAGATTTCCAGAAAGCTAAATGGGGAAATTAAGTGGAAGAAATTTTCAGAGAAATTATTCTACAACTTTTCAGAAGTGACATGAATTTTCAAACTGAGTGGACTCACCAAAACCAGCACAACATACAAATCACACCAGCCAGGCAAGCTAACAAGAATATTTCCAAATATCCAGTGGGTCAAGACTTCAATCTTGGAAAAGATTGAAAGTCAACACTGTCTCAGGCTTCTCAAAAGAATCACCAAAAAGATAAGATGCTGGAGAAATGATTTGAGAATTCTGAAGGAAGATTTTTTTTTCTCCAGTATGGAATTCTATACTAAATGTAATCGTGTTTTTAATATATGCAGGTGAATCTTATGAATTTAGTTTTTACTGAACTAGCACTTGAGAGCTAAAGATAACTTACCTACTCTTTAATATAAGTGAACAGGCCTGGTAAAAACCATGTCAGAAAACAGTTTTTAAAAACGTTCATGTATGCCCCCCGAGAAGCACACTCTGGTCCTAACATATTTTGAATTCTAACAAATGCTTCAGTGATAACGGTAATGCAGATTTGCACCAAAAAGGGCAATAATCTACAACACAAAATTCCATCTTCCAGGATAAATTACTCATAGAGACTATTAAGTAGATTGAATTCATAATCAGAAGACATGTTGAAATGAGAGGAGAAATGGTATTTACTGAGCAGTATTTAGCAATCTATACACACCACTTCTTGAAGTTCTGTACGTCTCTCCTCGGTAAGAAATTACACAAGAGATGGTAGATATTTATCATCCAATGTGACATTATAGTTCTTCTTTATCAATTTAAGTAGATTAAAATATATATTGCCTTTCAGCATTATAGTGGAAGACATCAATTAGACACACAGTTAGGTGATATTTTTAAAATGAACTACATTAAACATTTTGGAGGGAACACCCTTACCTCGTTTTTTTCTTGTATCACTCAAAATCCCCAGTATAGTTCAGTGCAAGCAGAAAGTTCTCAATAAGTATAGAGAGAATGATTTTTAAAATTCAGTTTTATACATTTGGAAAAGGATGATGATAGATACTGTACTAGAAGTACAGGGATGTAAATAGGATGAATTTATTTAACTTTCCATTCAGTAAACAGGTATAAAAATATTTCTACTCTGGTGGGATTTTATTGCAGCCAAGTTGTGATAGCACAGGAATATCTACATGATGTTTGTAATCCCATAAGGTCCTGCCAGATTTGGAGAAAAGTCTAGACTATCCACTAAAATTTGCCAACTCTACAGCGAACGAAACGCCGAATATCCAGAATGCATTCATTCTATTTCCCTCCTGACTCTTGCTCCCTTTCCCTCCCTCCCTTTTCTTCATCTTCTCTCCCTCTCTCTCCCTTTCCCTCCCTGCCCATATGAGCACCTGATAATGTTGTCTTTTAAAAAAGGGGAATTAAAGTTGCCACTATAGTCCTTTGTAATCTGACATCAAAATTTTATGTTCTCATTCACTTCATACCAGCTTTAAATATAACTGCTATCAAGGGAACATTGCATGTCTATCTACATGAAAAATTGAGCACATCTCCTTTATAATACATTCCAAAGCTCTCCCACCTAAGAGTTATTTTTTATTATTAATTTGGAGTCTGTGGTTGCCACTCACACAGTGGGATTGGGAAATAATAAGGCAGCATGTTCTCTTGCCCTGAATATCTTCTTCTTCGGGGCAGGTTCTTCTTCCTGTCATTCTTTTCCTTTCCAATGTGTTCTGGAGGACACTGCATTGAACTAGAAAATGGTATTGCTTATATTATTCCTCCTCTAGTTTCCAGAAACAGACACCCCTACTAGTTCCCAAAAGTTTTTGAGGCAACTCAGAAAACGTGAATAGAAATGGGAGGAGAAACTAAAGATATGCCAGGGGTCGGTCAGGTGTTACCATGTTGCAGGTGCTAAGCGAGATACTTTGTAATGCGTTTAACTCCTGTTCTGTAACACCGAGAGGATTATGATTTTACTACCATTCCATAGATAATTTGGCTGTGACTCAGAGTTTAAATACTTTCCCCAGTTAAAATTGTGTGTTACTCAGCCTTCCTTCCTTATTAAAAAATACTCGAAGTACCAGATTTAAGAAGAGAAAAGGTTCATTTTAGCTCACGGTTTTAGAGGCTTTAATCTGTGAGTGGCTTCTGCTATCATTTTGGTTCTGTGGCTGCACACATTGCTAGGAAGATGTGGTGCAGGAAAAGAGCTCACCTCTTGGTAGGGAAGGGACAGGCAGAAAGGAGGAAAACTGCATAAATACAAAACAAAATGATAGTCCATTTACTGATTTCAATTCCTATGCAGTTTTTAGGAAAATAGTGGCACAAATAGTTACTAAGTCGTAACCTGATACTATTCAACTCATTTTATTTACTCTCAAAAATGGAAAATAGTTACATTATTCAACCCTATTCATCTTTTCCACTTTCAAGAAAAAAATAAGGTCTTCTGATTAATTCTATGTTTCCACTTTTCCTCTTCTTCCCTTTAGCTCTGCTCTTTGCTTCGGGAGGCTGAAATCTCCAGAGCATCACCCCCAAGCTACCTGATCTCCGGCTACCAGTTAGACCGAGAATAACAGTGAGGGATCCGGGGACAGAAGGGTGCTGTGTGGAGGGCAGAGTCAAGGTGTCTTTGTCCCTGTCCCTTCCCTGCCCGACGGTGGTTTGGGCTGCATTCTTCTCTCTGCAGCTCCTGTCCTGTGGCCGCCCGCCCTCTGCTGCCTCATGTTCCTCACTGCAGTAACAGCTTCCCCTCCACAGTCCTTCAGGCCTGACGGGGGTAACAGCTTCATCCCTTGGTGATGTGATAGCACATCATTAAACTCTCTCCTGCAGGAGCCCCTGCCTGTTAGAGTAATGAGTAGCAGAGATGTTCCCAGAGCTCATCCTCCGAGCGATAACAGCATAGGGCTGCTTGTGTATTTCATCAGTGCGGAGAATTGCTCCTTGAAGGGGAGAATGGACCTTGGAAATCTGTGGCGGGCAGTGGCGTTGCTGTGACTTACACCATCAATGCGGGTAGTGTGGGATGAAGGTCAGGCGGAAGTCAAGGTTAGCATTGCTTCCCAGAGCAGCGATAGAGTTCACTAAAATTACAAGGTGGACTGACTCTCCATGACTGCCCTGGGGAGTGTACAGAAAGTGGAAGATACATTTAAAGCATTGCATTATTCATTCAAAATACTAGCGATCGCAACTTTGCGAACTTCGTCTGCTAGGCATCCCCGTTTGTCCTGCAGAGTAAGACGTGCGGTGTGCCCGTCCCTGATGCTGAAGCAAAGCTTTCGTTCAGGGAAGTAGAATCCTGGCATTTGAGATGTGGAATTAGGGGAAGCATACTTAAGGTTGAGAGCTCGGAATCTCCAAATCCCGCTGTCAGCCATCGAAGTGCAGGGATGGAGGATAGTATTAAATTTGGGCTAAATTTATTTCTGGGCATGCACTCCCTTGGGATTTGGTGTTTAATAAATTGACTTAGCACTCCAAAAGGGTATTAAGAGCCTCTGTGACTGATTAAATTAATTCCTCCAGTGGTATCTGTGGCAAAAAAAAAGAAGGTAAAATGAAAAATTTCCATGATAAATTGTGAATGAATGGGGCCAATGGCTTAGGGAATGGATCTAACATATGCAAACAACCCTGCTGCCCTTAACTAGCCTCCTAGGAGGGTCCAGACATGACCGTCACAGAGCAGTAAATATTCCATCCTGAGGTCGACACAACAGTCTCTCAAGAGTTTCTGAGCATGGCCTCAATAACCAGACGAATGGATGTCTCCTTTCTCCAGCTGCCCTAGTGCTTGCTCAACAGTCCACAATGGCCACAGTGGCAAGGACAGAGGCTACGTGTGAGCACAGTGGCACAAACGTAGCTCCGTCTCATCTGGCCACCGCCAAAGCCGAGTGTCAGTCTGCCAGCAGCAAAAGCCAGTGCTGAAGCCCCATAAGCATCATTCACTAGATATATCAGCCACGCATTTAGTGGCAGACTGATTACGCAGAGCTTATTTCAACATGGGAGGATATGACTTTTTTCTCGAGAGAATACATACACAGTCGGGATATGGATCTTTCTTCCTTGTCTACAAAGCTTCTGCTAAAGCCTTAAGAATGCCTCTGCCCAAGGAACTCATTTCATGGTGATGGAAGCGCAGCAATGGGTTCATCCCCATGGCATCCCTGGGTCTTACTTGGTGCCTTATCAGCTGGAGGCAGCTGTACTAACAGAATGATGTAATGGCTGCTGAAGACTCAGCCTCAGTGCAATTAATTAATGGCAAGAAACTGAAAGGTTGAGTGGTTGTATCTTTAAGGAGGCAAAGCATCTTATGCCAGTGACTCTTGAATGCTACCTTAGGTCAGGGAATTAAGGGTAAAAATAGGTACATGAATCTCGTATTAAACAATCTTCTAATCAAACTTTTGTTTCTTGACCCTAAAAACAGAAGCTCTAAGTGTCTAGAGAGGGCAGTGCCCTAGGACGAGAAATCGCCAAAAGAACACAACAATGATTCCACGGGCTCTGAAACTCAGACTTCCTCCTAGGAATGTTAGGCACCTTGAGTCTTTTAGCAAATAGTCATAGGAGGTGGGGGATGTCTCCCCACTGACTGGGGGCATTAATCCAGTCCTCCAAAGGGAAATTGGGGTGTCAATAAAAACTGGTAAACAGGACTTAGTCTGGCATTCAGGAATCCACCGGTGTGCATCATGGAAATCAAGAGTAATGGTAGTAATGGAAAACCACAGCACACCAAAATCGAAAGGACCATCGAAGGCTTGGATTCCACAAGAAGATAGTCCTAGGTCCAATCAGAAGATAGGAGAATGTGCAATTGATCATGAAAAAGGGAAATAGGATTGTTAATAAATAGCATGTCAGAAACAGGGTCAATAACAACTGTGTACAAAGAAAACAGATAGTGAGTAAAGTTGCAATTACTATTCAGGTTAGAGTATGAATAAATGAACTTTTCTTGAAGGAACACAGTAGTAAATGGGAATTTTGTGCTTCCCCTATGTTGGAATGTAAATGTTTTGGTTTGGGTTTGTAAATGTATCTATTTGTCCGTGTGTCTGTGTGTCTGTCTGTCTAAGCCTACCTAGAGAGAGGAGAAAGGGAGATTCAGTAGGCGCAGGCATTGACCTCGGGCTCCTTTCCCCTTCGGCATCCAACTGGTTCTGACAATTAAAGGCGAGAAGAGAGAGAAGCTTGGATATTTGTTTCCTGGCATCTCCCATGCCAGGCTGTGTTTGGCTACAGCTGTCTACCTAGAGCCCTGGCTTGCGTCAAATAACAGTCTCACCACTGCAAAACCTCACACCGACTTCCAGACTAGACTCTTTCTCCTGCTGCACAAGCCTTGGCACGGGGACAGCTTCCAGCCATGACTACACTCTGGGTGATTCGCCATTGGCCTCGCTTGCTTTCTTACTCATCCGTGCACCTGGTCTCTTCATCACACCCCCTTCAGCTCCTGCAGAGTGTGTCCTCTATTTCCTGCCAGGACGCTGGCTGGGGCACAGTTGTTATGTCTTTGAACAGCAGTTCAGCCTTATACAGAGTGATTCAAGACTTTGGAAACAATATTCTCTCTATAGAATTTTATTACAAAATATTACACCTGTAAGCTAAAAACATTTTAGGTATTTACATAAGAGATATCTTCATTTCTTCTAAGAGGTTACTGTTTTGGTGGTTCTTTTAATTAGAATTCCTTTTTATAAATATTTTCTTCAATGACAGTATCTACTAATCAACTTTATGGTGCTTCCTACTAAGTGAACAAAACCTCCACTTTTATAAATGTCTACCTTTTTTTTTTTTTTTGGTGCTGGGGATCGAACTCAGGGCCCTGCACTTGCTAGGCAAGCGCTGTAACCACTGAGCTAAATTCCCAGCAGAATTTCTACTTTTGCAGGGAAATTTTAAAAATAAACAAGTACTGATGTTTCTGTTTCTGGGACACAAAGAAGTCAGGTGACACTATGGAAACTGGAGGAGGCTAATCCAGCTTTCAGGGAGAGGACAGATGTAGGAGGGGCTCAGGTGGCCTCCCTCATTCTTTCTTGTCTGCTTTGGCACAAGTGTTGACGTCCACATGTACTTCAGGCAAATGCCTCATCCCCAACCCCAACCCCAGAAGGCAAATACTTAGGGTTAAAAATCAATTATGGCTATTCCGTCCCCTTGACACTGAATCATTCAGATCTGGCAATTAGAGACATCATTCAATGAGATATACATGGAAACCTGTGGTATACCTTCCTGGAAGTGTTCTTCGCTCCCTAATAAAAAATACGTACACAAATGTAAACGCCACTGTTCATGGTATGAATGTCACTATACACACGTGTCATATTAGTCATTTTCCTGCTGCCAGGGCAAAATACCTAGCACACACACAACTTAAATGACAAGAGGTTTATTTTGCTCTGGCTTACTGGTTTCAGTCCATGGCTGGCTGGCTTTAAGCCACAAACAGCATGGTAGAAGGCATGGTGGAGGAAAGCTGCTCAACCCGTGGCACCATGGAAGAGAGAGGGGAAGGAGGTAGGGACAAGAACACACCCTTCCACAGCATGCCCCAGTGACACACCTCCTCTAATCGGGCCCCACAGCCCAGTGGAACAGCAAATCCATTGATGAACATTGCACCCCCGTGATCCACTCACCTTCCAAAAGCCCCAACTCTGAATACGTAACACTTTTGAGAGACATTAAAGACCTAAACCATAACACATGTTGGCCTTGAAACTGCAGCGAACAACTTCCAGTCGTGAGGTGACCGGACCCGGCCATCCATGCAGTGAAGATAGCAAAGCAAGAAGAAGAACAGGGTCAGGTCTTGGATGGTACCACTGAGCTGGCCAACCTGAGACTCTAATTACTTAAGCAACTCTTAGTCTGAAGCATACATAGAGGCAAGACCTCAGTGAAGCCATCACATCTAAGCTGAGACCTGAAAGATAAAAAGATGCCAGCAGTTGAAGAGTTAGAGAGAAAAACATTCCAGAGGGAGGGAAAATAAGGATAAAGATAAGATAGCCGGAAAAGACAGCACACCAGCTGCTAAGTAGCACCAAGCTAATTGTGTGCACAGATTATGTCTATTAGATGTATTCCTCGCTTTTTATCTTCATACTTTGTTTTCTAATATTCACCTTTCAAATGTCTCCTGTATATATATTTGCAAGCTATCTTTAATAATATTTGGAAGATAAATATGAAAAAGTATAAAAAGAAATCCCCCAAATTGCATGACTGCCCCAAGTTCAAATAATTTGTCCCATTATTTCCATCATTTAAAGAACTGGAATTCCACATTTGTTAGGAAAATGTAATCACTAAATTCGTGATTCATCTTAGACACCAAACCAAATATTTGAGATCAGTCTGACCCACTGAAATATAGTCCCATAGATATATCTCATTTTATTTTGATAATTTAATTTAGACTAAAGATAAATGAAATCAGAGGTCTCAATTATGTGTCTAGCTTTGACCCCCTGGAATGGGCTATTATATAATTTTCTCTACTGTTTGTTTTTACAGTGCTCATGGGATTGGCTGACTCTGTAGAATAGCTTTACAGGCAGTCATTAAACGTGGTTACTTCATCCTTCGATGAATGGCCAGTATCATCTCTCTGATAACCACTAAGGTTCAAAACTGACTTCAAGTTTGTTCTTTGGGGTCAGAAAGCATCTAGGGTTTTCGATAATAAGCAAAAAGCAGGAACAAGCAGGAAGTCCTTTGAACCTTAACCTCTAAGGTTTAAACAGTTCTGTCATTCCCAAGTATTGAGGAAAAATATCATGCACAATAAGGAGTTTCGCCATCATGGACTCTGAGGCAAGTCCTGTGATTTTAAGACTGTGACTTCCTCTGTTCTGGGATTTTTTTTGCTTTTCCCTCCTCTACTTTCCTCTTTTATCTTGTACTTCAGTAAATGCAGGGAAGGTGCTTTGCCCTTAGTCTACAGTGACTCCAGCCTTCTCAAGTTTATTACAAATTCAATACAATTCTACAGTTGCATTGTGGGTATCTTATTTATGCATTTCAGCTACATAAATACACAAACTAAGTGTTTCCACCTTGGATATGCAGTAAAAACTTGATAAGGCACTGTTTAAATCAGGTTTGATATAAAAAGAACTATAAACACATTAGAACAGTTTTAAACAAACTGTTCCAAAATGTACGAACACCATATAAGTGTTAAGTTACAGCACTGCCCACCGTATTCTGTAGCTAAGAGCCTCTGAGTCTGTCCATTAAAAATCCTATTTCCAGTGCTTTATAGCACTTGTATAAAAATTCTATCTGAACTAAGATTAAGGATACAAGGCCTCAATGAAAAAATGAAAGGTATTTTGGTTTGTTTTAAAGCTCTGAATTTTTGTGTTTTTATGACTGATCAGTTAATATAAATCAACAATCTACAGATTATATACACATAGATTTTATCTCTTTATTTGTGAAAATATAAAGATTTATATGTAGTTGATGCAAATGACAAGATACTAAATAATAACAAAATAAGCTTTATTCCTATATCATTTCTTACTCCAAATCACTAATTATGAATTAGTTTGTCAGTTATTAAAAGTAGGCATTGCTTTGCAAAAAATCTTCCTCAGCAGTTCAGGATATTTACTGCATAGCCATTTCAGTAAATGGTTACAAGGTAATGCACGCAACAGATGCATTTTCCTACCTTTTTTCGTAGTTAAGTAATAAAAATCTCTAATCATTCTTGTTCTGCTGGTACCAAAGAGCAAAGCTGTTAAAAGTTTGTTAGTAAGAACCACATGTAGATTTTTAATTTATCTGTATAATCAGCAACATTTCTTCCTTACTTGCAAAGAAATGGTAAATAGAAAGACTTAGGATAACACATGTTTGAAGGGTTACGCTGGCAGGTCTTTCCTTCTTTGTGACTTCTTGTGGTAAGCCATCAGAGATCATAGCATTCTTGTCTTCAACATGCTATAGCAATTGGTACCCTTTAGTGTCCAGAGTTCCAATTTCTCTACACCCTTGCCAACACTGTGGTCGACTGTTGTGTTTGTAGCCATCCTCACAAAGGACAAGTGATATATCAATGTGGTTTAGATTTGCAGTGCCCCATTGTCTATTTTTTCATTCAACTCTTGGCTATTTATATATCTTCTTTATAGAAAGAGCTATTAAATCCTTTAGCCTATTTTAAAATTAGATTATCAAGAATTTTGCTATTGAGTTGTAGGGATTTTTTACATATTTTGGAAGTGAATCCCTTGTCAGACATATCATATAGAAATATTTTCTCTATTCTGTATGTGACCTTCTCATTCTGTGGAATATTACCGTCACTGTGCAAAATCTTGATACAGTTCCATTTGTTTGTTTCTGTTATTGTTGCCTATGCCTTGGAAATGACATTTCTTCTCTCTCACTAATTCGAGCCATCATTATTCTTACTATTATATTTATTATGTATAAAATTGTATATAATATATTAATATTTAAAATCACTGGAAGTGGGAAAAATGCCCAGAGCCACATGGGGAAGCAGGATTCATGCCTCCTGATGACTCAAGAGCCTTCTAGGGTGTTTCTTCTTGGCAAAGCAGGCATCAGGGACAATGCAGGCAGTGTGGAGCCACAGTGGACACCTATGAGCAGCACTAGATGGTCTTGAGTGCAGGGATAAGGGTCCTGTGCATGCAGACAGAGCCAGGTGATGCTAGGCATGCATGGAAAAGACACGATTTTCCCATAAGTGTCCAAGGAACTTGCATTCAACACCAAGCTTGACTCTAGGTCAGGAGTTGTGAACTCTCCCTCCTGGATAACTAAAGTAGTGTTTGATGCTGCCAAATGAAGTGTCAATGCTTTGCTCAGGAACTGGGCTTTCTCTGACCTCTTGGAATCCAGTCATGCATGATTTTAATTCCTTCTAAAGAATGATCATCACCTTTGCATGTGCTTGGAAGGAGACTGTTGATAGAGTATGGACAGTCCAGTTGCTTTCCTGAGAAGTGTTGGCCTTTAAGAGATAGGTTTTAATTCTTTTGGGAAGATACCAAGAAGGGGAATAGCTGGGTCAAATGGAATCTCTAGTCCTAGTTCCCCGAGGAATCTCCACACTGATTTCCATAGCGGCTGTACCAGTTTACATTCCCACCGACAGTGGAGAAGGGTTCCTTTTTCTCCACAGCCCCTCCAGCATTTGTTATTGGCTGATTTGTTGATAATAGCCATTCTTTGTGGAGTGAGGTGGAATCTCAGGGTTGTTTTGATTTGCATCTCTCGAATGACCAGTGATGTTGAACATTTTTTCGTATGTCTATCTGCTGTTTCTACTTCTTCACCTGAGAAGTGTCTATTCATTTCTGCTGCCTACTTTTGGATTGGGTCTTTAAATTTGGAGGGTCTGATTTTTTTGAGTTCTTTATATATTCGAGATGTTAGTCCTTTGTCAGAGGGATAGCTGGCAAAAATTTTTTCCCACTCTGTGGATTGTCTCTTCACTTTGTTGGTAGTTTCTTTTGCTGTGCAAAAGCTTTTTTAACAAGATCAGGTGCCAGTTGTTGATTCTTTGTGATATTTCCTGGGCAAGTGGGGATTTGTTCATTAAAGTCTTTGCCTACACCTATGTCTTTAAGAGTTCGACCTATTACCGGAGGGATATATGCACACCCATGTTTATAGCAGCACAGTTTGTAATAGCTAAATCATGGAAGCAGCCCAAATGCCCATCAACAGCAGAATGGATTAAGAAAATGTGGGTTTTTTATACAATGGAGTACTACTCTGCCATAAAGAATGATAAG
>PVJO010019497.1:0-35492 GCA_004026905.1 Hystrix cristata
TGATTGCTTATGCCTCAAATTTCTAAGAAAGAAAGCTGATAGTCTAATTAAATATTTACAACACACATTCTAATGAAAGTAAACAGAGTAATATAACTAGAGATCCATGAAAGAGCAAATAGAAAAAGGATATCTAAAGCCGTAAAGTGCAAAATGAACTGAAATTAAAATAATGTTTACAACCCAGCCTGTAGATGTCAAGAGGAAGAAACTCTATCATTCTGGAGTTGGTGAAAAGTCGGCATTTTGTTGAAAGTCTCACTCCATATTCTTAATTTGTTTGAAACCACACACAAATCAATGTGCACTTAGAATCTTAGTTAAACTATCTTCACTGATAATTCGAGAAAATAAACATAACTAGTTGATTAATATAATTCAATTTCTATAATGTTTTAGTTAAATTAGTATAGCACAAAGAGTCCAAATAAAAGGTGGAGAAAATTGTTAGTTCAGTAGTAGAGACAATTTTCAAGGGTTTAGTATCTCTACAACCTTACTTCACATTGCTGAATACATGCTTATGGCTTAAAGCAATATAATTTGCCTTAAGAAACTTGTATACAAATATTTTCAAAATTTAGGTCATTTGGGTAATATTTTCAATAAAGTAAATAAAGTTGAACTTTCATGATTATCTCTCTCTGTTTTGTGTTACTTCTGAGTCAGATTTGGGAGTGTAAACCCTTCAAAACATGGCAAAATTTTTAACATTCTATGTACTCGGATGACTTGAGGAAATCATTGACCCCTGACATTTAATGCCTGGTTCCAATAAAAAAAAACAAAATCAAGCTTTTGGTTTCTAGTTCTTACATCTGTCAGTCAACCTTCTTCAATACCAGCACTATCACAATTTGTAATGTACTACATCTAAATCTCTGTGTTTAAGGAAAACCAAACTATAAAGAATTATTAATGAAGTCATGATCAATACTTTTTCTGTAAATAAAGAATGTAAAATTGATTCCACGTATTTTAATTTTTACATTTCTTCTCTACTCACATGTCCCCTGCTTATTTCTAGATGGTTGACATTGACTGGTGTGTTAGTTACTTTCTGCTCACAGAGGCACAATCTCCAACACCTGTAATTTAAAGGAGGGGAAGTTTGTTTTGGCTCAGAGTTTGTAGAGGTTTCAGTCCATGGTCAGCTGGCTCCAGGGCAGGACAGCATGGTAGAGAGACATAGCAGAAAAGAAACAGCTCAGTGTCCTAAGTGATCCACCTTTTCCCACCAGGCTTCACCTCCCAACACCACATTTAGCTCTAACTTCATCAGTGGACTAATCCATGGAGAAGTATCATGGTCCCATGGTCCAGTCATCTCTTCCAAACTCTATGTTTTTGAATCCGTGAGACTTCTGCGGACATCTAGATATAAAGTATAGCAGTTGGGTGAGAACTAATTATGTGACAAACTCATTATTAGATAATAACTGATATGGAAACTTTGGTAAATTGAATAATAAAGTCTCAAAATGTTCTTATTTTTATGCCCAAATTACAATAGGCTACCTCTCATGGAAAAGGGCTTTCTAAATGTGATTAATTTAAGGAATTTGAAACAGGGAGATTATTTTTGATTATTTGGGAAGTCTGAGTGTAATCACAAGGCTCCTTAAAAAAGGAAGTTTAAAAGTTGAAGATGTGATAATGAATACACAGATGAAAGGGAGAGGGGGAGAAAGAGAGAGGGGAATTTTAAAATGTGGTGTTGGATTTGAGGAAAGAGGAACAGTCCACGAGTCAAGGGTCCACAGAAACTAGAAAAGCTGAGGAACTGCATTCTCCCCTAAAGCCTCCAAAGAGAAAACAGCTCACAGCCCTGCTGACTAATTCATCTTAGGACTTTTACCCTCCACTACAATTAAAAATAAATTTGTGTCAGGTGACTTTGTAGTAATTTGTCATGGTTACTATGGAAAACTAATAAAGAAGACCTGGGTGGATTATATACGAAGTGGGTCACAATATGTAAGTATGTTAGAAAATAATTTCATTTTTAGCTGCACTAATCAATTGTAGCAAGTATTTGAACATATCTCCTCAGATTCATATATTGAAACCTAATATTTTATGTGATAAATTTAAGGTAAAGCCTTTGTGATGTGATTGGGTCGAGGAGGCAAAGCCCTCAGGTATGAGGTTAGTAAATATGCAAAAAGCTCCAGTAAGCTCCCTTTGTGTGGGAAGATGCCATGGAAAGGCACAGCTGGAAGATGGCACCCTACACACTAGGAAAACCAGCCTTTCAGAAATGCTAAATCTTCTAGCCCCATGGCCTTGGACTTCCCACCATCCAAAACTGTGAGAAACCAATGTTATTATTACTCAGTGTATGGGATTCTGTTATACTGGCTCAAATGGACTAAGATACCAATCATTGTATCAATTTATTTTTCTCACTACTACTCTCAGTAGTACTTAGCATGGGAGTTAAATTATGAAGATTGAAATATAGAAGTGTATCACCTCAAGAACTGATTTCAAGGAAAGGAATAGAAAAATACATAATGATGGATTTCGATAAGTAGAAAACAAACCATAATAAAACTTAACTTTTGCCATTCTAGGAAAAAACTGCTTATAAAATTTTTTCTATCCATGAAAGAAGAGGAAATACAATACAACAAATGTACCTTTATTCATGAAAATTATGCTAATGCATTTGTAGAAATTTCATTTTCAAAATGTAACTCTCAAGTCAGAGGGAAAATGAGGTGTATTGTTCTTACTATTAATTTATAGATAATATGAATTAATTTTAGATTCTAACTGTATTTTAAGGAAAAATATTTCTGTTGAATATTTGCAGTAAAGTAAGAGATCGGTACATATGACATTACAGTTTATCCAGAAGATATCCCATAAATAAATTTTGTAAGTGCTTTCTTGAGGCACAATAATCATTTGTAACTTGTTTGGATTTTTCTATAAATATATCGATTTCTATGAAGCTGACTTTTGATAGTCCAAGACACGATCATTTGTTTTCAAGGCAGCTGCGCTGTTCTAAAATGTTTGCCATCAGGACTTTTGAGTTGGTTTTGGCACGAGCTCTTGTGCCTTTGGGTGATAGACTGAGGGTGACCATCCAACTGCAATAACAACATCTGGAGCCTAAGTCTCCACAGAGGAAAAACAGCAGGGCAGGGCCAGCAGAAATGCCGCCAGATGTGCTGTAATTATTGGATTTGTAGAAGAAAGTGGTTTCATGGACCGCATCGCTTTTAACACTTCTTGAACAGCTGATAAAAATTGGGGGCTTCCTTCAGGGCTTTTGGCATTTTAGAATGTCTCTGTATATTCACTGGTGCTAATAAAAAAAAAAAAAAAACACAAAAAAAACAAAAAAATGGATTTGCCATCAAGTGTCTAAATTTGAAAGGGAAACCTAGCAAACAAATAGCACATTGTTAGATATAGTTTATCTCAACAAACGATCCAGAACCTTTGCTAAGAAGGACTGATGATGTGTACTCCTTGTTCTTTGGTTGTACATCAGTCATCCTTAAAGCCTAAAAACAGACCAGAAGGTTAATTTTTATGATAGCGCATAGAAAAGATGATTCAATATAGTTCCATTTAAAACTATTCAACAGTCCTAGACACAAAATTATATAAAGGTAAATTACTTAAAGTGCCAAAATATAGAGTTTAGGAGCTAGAAACACAAATGTAAAATGAGTTTAACCACAAGGCAGGCGCCATCTGTCATCTGGCCAAAATGGGTTTACAATCCCGTTTCTTCACTGAGATTGTTCAGGGCAATCATACACTCAGCTTTAGCCAGCAAAACTGAAGAACAATTTCCTGGGAAGCTTTGTGTAAAAATTTACCTCTTGCAAAGATATAATTAAGGGAGGTGGGCTATCATACTACATTTACCGTTTCTTTCTCTTTGATGAATAGATAAAACACTAAGGATTGTGATGGTCTTTAGTAATCACAAGGTGATAAAAAGACAACAAGAGATCATAAAATAGAGCAGAGAGAAACTTAATATTTTTTTGAGGAGATAAACTCTCTCTTTGGGATAATATAACTTGATATAGTTGAAACCCCTATTAATTAGGTTCCCTGTTACATGCCGCTGATAGCTTGTCTAGATTATAAACAAAAATAAATACTATTTACTTAATAAGTGCTAGTATTGATTATACAAATTAGTAAAATAACCTAAAAATTTGTGTGTGTGTGCGTGTGCGTGTGCGTGTGTGTATACTAATGTCAGGACACGACAGACATTTGAAGAAAATTTTCCTCTGGGAAAGATAAAAAATGAAGTTGCTACCTTAGACGGGGATTTTTCTGAGTACACAATGTTGCAGTCACACAGATGAATAAAACATTAATGGCCTGTATTTTTAAAAATTAGTTTTCCTGTATTCTTTCAATTTACAGAAGAGGAAATGAGTGATGAGTTAGAAGAGCAAATACTTTCCATGTAAATAGGAGAAAGTCGGCAATGTAGAGAATATAGAAGAAGCAAAACGACATAAACACTGTTGAATAAAGAAAAAGGGATGAAATGAATTTTAAAAACTGAAATCTTCTAAAGAATATTTAGAAATAAGGTTGTATTTTTTCTGTGTACTTATGCGTTTCTATTTTTTTTAACTTTATTTTAATGCTACATTTTAGATATACATAGTGACAACATTCATCATAGGAAATTTGTACCTGTACACGATATATCTTGCTGCTTCTTTTTTTCCCACTCTCTCTCCTCTCTTTAACTCCTCCTCCTTGCTTATTTACAAATGCTTTGTTTCCATTTTTTCCTTCTATTCTTTGTTGTTTAGTATTATACTTATTAGTGCGTATTACAATAGTAAAACTTTGGATATAAATAATTTATCATAAAATTGTTGTAATATGCATATAAATACATAGATAAATGTAAATAAAATAAATATGTAAAATATTTATTTTTGGACATGAATTCAATGACACACATTTGTCATTTTTTATATATATGTCGATATTCAGTAATATGCAAATTCTTGACCTTTCAAAATTTGTTATACTTCTAATGAGCTATTCCACAGTAAGAAATATTTTAAACATATATGTGTTTCAGGGTCTACAGTTTGCTCTGTCCAGGTAAAAAAGATAGGCATATCATTATAATTTCATTATTTTGAGTGTGTAATTCCTTAATGTTACTTGTGAGGATAGAGTGACATTTATTTACAAGCCCAACTTTAAGTGAACATATTTAAATAAATTTCATGTCAGTAATTCTAGAACTAATGAATAATAAACACATGCTAAAAATGTATATTTGTACTCTGCATCATATTCCACTATTTCATCATACAGTTCTTTTAGCCACCGTTCAATAATGGTTTATCCCTATTTGGTAGAATAAATTGGTCATGAAAATATTAATAAATACATGATATTTATTTACACACTAGATACTGTTCATTTTGTTGTCGTTATTTATTCTTATGGAATTCCCCAGTCTCTAATTACTCTTTGGTTGAGGGTGAAGCCATGAAGTTCTGAATTTTTTCTTCTTACCCTTTGTTTTGTAATCTTTGTGTTCTATTTCAGGGACTTACATTAAGATATTTTTCCATGGGCCACTGCTAGATAAAATATTTTGTTTCTTTACTGGTTCCTTCTTAGCAAAATTAATTACCCCTACTCTTCATTCTCTTCCTTACTGTTTTTCTAGAAAACTAAAAAATAAGATGACTTTTAAGAGCTTGTAGTTGCAATAGAGAAAATATCATAGTTGTGTTGTCAGATGTTCCTAAAGAACATGTATGTACCTAGAGAGAAGGAATTTCAGGCAATATAGCAAACTAAATAGAGATTATATCCTAAGGAAAACAAAATGTATTTAAAGGTACTGTAAATCATATATGCAAAGCAGCACATTTTCTAGAAAGAGTGAATAAAGAAATATCAAGCAAAAGTGCTACTTCAACCTTTCTCTCACTAAATCATGCTGATCATATGCTCACCTCCCTTCCGTTACAAATTTGCAATATATTATTTTTGAAAGCTATCACTAGGTATCCTGATAGTAATGGTAGCAAAACATGTGGCAGATTTACTACAAATCGGGTATTAGGTTGAGTGACCTACATACATTATCTGGTTGTTTCATAAATAATATCCAACTCAGAAGAAATTTGTATTTTGAAAGTGATAAAGCTGATATATCCAGAAAATAAGTTACAGAGAAGTGGTTCGAATGCATTCCATGTTACTTCAAAAATCAGGCATTACCCTACATAATGCATCACCACTTATATCCAGGTCACACAGCATCGGCCTATGATTAGGCAGAATGCTATACAAGCAAAACTCAATCATCGGAAACACATCCATGGGCATCTTGAGAAGGGAAAGTGGTTTTGTACACCTAAAAGAGAACTACAAGTGCATTGGTATTTGTTTGATGCTACTAGAAATTGTGAAATAAATTAAAAAAAAATTATGAGCTGTACATGAATGTAAAAGAAATTGCCAAACTGCAACAACCGAGTTTGCATCCTTTCCTAGAAGCTAACTTTAATGGGGGATGATAGAGGGACATTGGGCAGGGGTAGGTAGGTTTTGTGTAGACGCAACATCACATAATATTGGCTGGAATATCTTGGAAGTTGTTGATGATGGGGCATAAGAGACGATATTGTTGATATAATGGCTTAATTCCAGAGTTTAGTGTCTGTTTTTATCGGCATTACTTTATAGCCTAGCCTCTAGCTAAGTATGGATGGACATATAAATGGCTCTTTCTCTTTTCTTATTATATGCCCTGAGCTCAATATACTGATGAATCAGGCTGAGAGATAGCATGTCATTTGAACCTGTGTAGCAGTTCAACTGACATCAAAGAAAGAAAATTTAAATTGAACACAAGAACTGTGCCCGGCGAATGAATAAACTAATGTTCTATTTAATTAGGCGAATGCCTAATCTTTCCTGTTGGTTGAAAAGAGTACAGTTTTCTTTCCCCATTTTCCTGTTTTTTTCAGCATGAAAAGAACTAGGAGAGATGACTTTGCATAATAGACAGAGCTAGCTGCTCTGGGAGTGGGTTTGCAAGTCAGAAACATTCAAAGACTATATTGAAGGGCCGAGCTGAGAAATCCATGCTTAAATTACACGAAGGTACGAAACATGGATGTCCTGTGTTCACAAGCTAAGTTTTGGAAAACCAAGAAGAACCAGGCCAGGTAGGAGCAACCCAGAATTTTTATTTTCAACAGTGTTTTTATTTGTTTGCAGTCCATAATGATCACATTCCTTGTAAAAAGTGGGCACATGTACGTAATACATCTTAATGCTCATTTTTCTCTTATTTCTCTTCCCTCCACCCTCCCTCTATCTCTAGATCCTCTTTCCATTTGCAAAAGATCTATTTCCTTGTTTCCTATGGTCTAGTTTTCTCATATAAGAGAAGCTGTGTGATATTTAAGCTTTAAAAATTTTTTATCAGTATATATTTGCAATACATAATAAATATATATTCATTATGGGTTATTGGTAAAATATGCATATTACATCTTAATTCATTTTTACTTTCTGTTTTCCTCTTCTTCATTCCATATTACCCAATCCATTCCCATCTCCACAAAGTCTAGGAAACAGAATTTTGCCCTTGGAATCAAATTTTTAAAAAGTATGCTAATGACAGTGTTTAATTCCTAAAACCTAGTTTTCATGGCACAATAACACACACACACACACACACACACACACACACACACACACACGGAGGACTTTTTTTTTTAATATATTGCTAATCATCATATATTACTTGCTTCGCCAGGATTGCAATGATTTGATATATATTCATCTCTCTTTTAAGCTGCTGTTAACTTCTCAAAAATTTGCAGATGTAAAATGCATCTCTAAACTATGTTTATCATTCTTTTATTACAATAGTAAGGCATTCATTCTCTTTCCAGAAATATCATTTTAAAATATTACTGTTATTTTATCTTTTTAGGAAATTTTAGTGGTTTCCGGTCATGTGGATAAGAGATTTGAAGTATATATTTTTACACTCCTGTGGCAATCTAATTTTTGATATTATTTCTAGCCTCATTACCAACTAATCTGTTCTCTTAAATGCTTTGAGCACTGTATCCTTCATCTCCTCCTATTCATTCATTTTTAATGTACTTTTTAAGAATTGAAAAAGGTATCTACCATTTTGAAACTTAGGTTGCTGTATCCAAAAAGAAAGTAAATACAGCAATTAAGGAAAATATACTGTCTACTAAATGATAAGGAATACCCAGTAAAATAAAACTGAATAAGGTCATGTAGGAGGTTCCAGAAAAATGTGTTTTTCAATCAACATTTTAGTTCTAGAACGAGAATGAATGAGCTTAACCCTTCAATGTCAAGGAGCAGACACTTGTGTTACCCACCGTTTCAGTTTGAATATATTATTTCTAGGCTGACTTATAGCATCTAAACATTGATATTCAGCAACATCTCTTTGATCACTTTCTACTTTGTGGTTAGGAAGAATGCTCACCCCCAGGGCTTCAGTGACCCTCATTGGGTAGACAACAGCCACATTTATATACTTGACCTTAGCTTTTCCCAGAACACCAGCTCGTGCGACACACTTGAAAAAAGATATTTACACTTTAATGTCTCAACAATACCTCGTAGTTCTGAAATTAAACTCTGGTCATCTCTGAGAAGATAGATCCTTCAAAGAATCACAAATTCTGGAATAGATATTATTCATTCTGAAGTACAATCTGGGCAATTGAGAGTTATCCTCGATCCATCCCTTTTCTTCATCAACCATATACAATGTTTTAATTCCAAATGTTTTAGATTTTTCTCTTCCATTCCTATTGCTGACTTCTTTCTTCATTTTATACTGGTCTCTCTGAATTTATTCTGGTCTTCTGTAATCCACTTTATACATTACCTTTAGTTATACATTCACTGTTACATTTCTTTTTAATGCTGGGATTACTCATTACACAAAAAGCTCCATAGCATTAAGGACTGTGTTTTTTATTTTATCCCCAACATCTAGTGATATATAATAGGAAACCTCATATATGTTAAGTGCATGTGTGAATAAAGAAGTCGTCCTCTTCTATTTTATGAAAGTAATTTAAACCATCTGGCAAGTCTTTAATGCTTTATCGCACTCTGGATTAATTAGGAAGACAATGATATTTCTCTAAAATGAGATAATCATATTGTCCAAAAGAAGTGTGTGGAAAAAGAAAAATATGTTTTACTATGGTTTGTGTTTAGTGTTTTCAATATTTTGACTTCTAAATAATCATGAGTATTATACCTAGGACATAAATAGCTTGCAAGTTACTTGTACACAGTTTTATAACTTGACTTACTGTTCTTCAAAAATATAAAAACAATAGAGTTGCACTGACTTGAGTTTACTGTGGCTAATTTTGCGTGTAGCTTTTTCTTACTTTATTTCGTATTACGTATGAGTACTACATCAGTGATAAAAGCATAAGGACCTTTCTGTGGAAGTAGAGGTTATAGGGCATCTATAACTCTTAGAACTTGTATGATTTCTCTTCAGAGCACCTTCTGCAGTCAAAGGTTGCAAAAAGTAAAGATGAAAGCTATAGATGAACTCAGTGGGGGACAACCGCACACAGTGTGCTGAATTATACCACAGGAAACAGCTTTTGAAGATAAATGGTCTCTCTGGGTTCAGCCTGGAGTACAGTGTTAATGTCAAATGACCATGTACAAAAGCCAGGTTATCCTGTGACTTCAGAGATTTATAGTTCCACTGAAGTAGTCAATTTTGAGTTCCTCATAACTGTTGGCTCCACTTTATTTCCAATCCATGTCTAATGAAAATAAACTGACTAGATGGACTACAAATCTTACACGGGAATCACACTAGGTCTTTAATACACTTTGTATTGTTCTTTTCCAAATGTCTTTGAAACATGTTATTGTATACTTTAATATCATGATTGTGAATGAAAAAATTCTGACACTGAAGTTCTTGTTTAAATTTGGAAATTAGACATATTTTCTTCATCAGAAAATGCTATTTTTAATAAATATAATGAATCAATAGAGGTATTTTAGCCAAAGTCATTTCAAATAATATAAACAGATGCTATCAAAATGTAATATCAAAAAAGTAATATCACCCATATAAATAAAGGAGAGTAACAATGAAGTGCAAAGAGGAAACCATAAAATGCCTTATAAATTACAAGGCTCTAATTGTTTTTCTTCAATTAGCTAATGACCTAAATTCTTGGAATTCTTAGAAAAGGCTTTAGATATAAGTGCAAAGAGTTATGATTTTTATAAGGGAGATAATTCATACTAAGGTAACACTTCGATGAATTAAAAATATTTTAGGAGTGTTAAAGTTATTGTGGTGATAGTAGTACATAATTCCTATGTAGCTAGAAAATGTAAAGTATTTATTATGCTTGTTAGAAAAGAGAGATTGTACTTTAATGTAGGAAAAATAATATAACAGAAAATTCATAATTTCATAATTTATTTTAATGCGCCTGCATTATTATTATATCTCTGTTTCAAAATTAAATCTAGTTTCTCATTGTCAGTGATTCATCATATAAATTGATTTGAAATATAATGGATGTACTGATATCAGTGCACTTCAATGTATGTTTACCCATGAATTACATACTGTATATAAATATATATATGCATACATTTTTATATATATAGCATTTCTTCATTCAAATATTATACTAAATCTAATTTTACAGAAAACATAATTCAACTGTTTTAATTGGATCATATTAAATATATGTGAATTTCTTTTTTAGTAATCCTTTGACAAAGAAAATGAAAATCAAGTCTAAGGAAATGTGCATTTTTAATACATTGGTGAATTTTCTTTGATCTATTTTGTAAAGAAATTGTTTATTGAGGACCTTACTATTGTGACACAGATTTCTTGAGATGTTTGGGAAATTTGCCTTAAGTAAACAAGTTCATATTCTGTATCCTTACTTGGTCATTACCTACCTCTCTTAAAAACCACCATCATGAACAGATATTGAAAATATTTTTTAGTTAGTTCCTGGGCATACAATCGGTACATCTTCTATCTGTTTAGTACTGATTAAAGTCTTCTTGAAATAGGCAGGAAGATTCTGAATCATTGTGATAGTTGGTGTTATATGTAAGTCAGACTATAGAACCTAGTTATTTAATCAAAGAATAGTACAGCTATTGCTGTGAAAATATTTTATAGATATACTGAAAATATGAAAAAAGTTAACAGACACACACATGTATATTCATATATGCAAACTATTGATTCTGTTTCGCTAAGAAAATCTGACTGATGATATGATCTATCTCTACCGTCTCTCCTCATCATTACTTTCCATTACTCTCTCTCTTATGGAGTCAGTTCTGGGTATGACCGACTTGGATTTAAGTGCTTGAACCCAAGTTCAGTCAGGACTTGAATTAGAAATGGATGCTTTTATCTCTGGTATTTGAGTTCTTCAAATGGCCACTATTTTGCTCTATTTATCTGTATCTTTTAAGATTTTAGATTTTCCTGAAAACTTGTTAGCCAAAAATCTTCCTATTGGATGTGAGATTTGCTTATTATGACATGGAATTTAGAATTTCAGTGTTTTTTCTGCCTTTTCTATCAATGACCTTGTTATTCAAATTATAATTTAATGTTTTCAATTAATTCTCTGGAAAGGTAGACTTTACTCAGAAAACAGAGACAAAAATTGTAGGAGGCAGTTATGTTTTTGAAGTAAAATTCCTAAAAAATGTCACCTATCATCTCATTTGACTCTCTTATATCTTAAATGTGTGTCTATCTTAATACTTATCATTCCATGTAACATATTTTTTTTTAAAATAACAGTGAGCCAAATAATCAAAGAAATATTTTCACATTCTGGGCCTTGATTCTAGTGAATCCTTGTTTGTTTGGTTTATGTTCTGAAGTGAGTGAGATGGAAATTTCAAGATACCCAATAACTGGTTTATCTGTGATGGATTCTGTCAGTATTTTGTTCAAGTTATAGAATTAAATGTGTTTTGACATTCGACTTATTAGTATTTTTGAAACTCGTTTATAGTGTTGTATTTCTTTGATCTTTATCATTTTTGTGAAGTATTTGATTTTTGTTTCCAAGAAATTGAACTTCTCTATATTATAATGGTCCTCTAATTCTATTGGTGAATCACTTAATAGGAATACTTTTCGGCAAAAACTAACAATAATAGTAAAGAAAAGTATAAATGTTTATAACTGAATGTCTTTGCTCTTTCTTTTACCATTTCTTTATACTTTTACCATATTTCTTCCATACTTCTCTGGAAATAGGATATTTACTCCTTAATAGCCTTTCTTCTCCTCGTCTTCATTCTTTACCTAAAGTCATAATCCCACATTTCTGACATTGTAATCATCTCTACAGTCACTAATTGTTTGAAAATGCTACTTTAGGTGAAGATATACAGCAGGGAGCCAGTAAGCTACAAAAAACCAAAGATGCTATTTCCACTATGGAAATTTCTCTGCATGAGAAGAGGGGAAATTTTATCAAATAGAGGTTGATTGCTTGCAAGAACTTCAGGTCACATTGCTTTCCAAATTAAACAATAGAGCATCATTTTAACCTACTTAATTTTTAGGGCTAACATTTTACAAGATTTTTAATCACGTTATCTTCTGATAATCATTGTGCATTTTTTGTGGTACAGAAAACAATCTGCCTTTGTACTTATCCGAAGGTACAAAATCCCCTATTATTTCCTGAAGATAATTAGTTGGGATTATTTCTGGGGAAATCCAGATGGGGACTAGAGACCGGCACCCACAGGACTCTCAAGAGTGAACAGCAGCAAGGTGGGCAGGTACATGGCTGGCGTGGCGGTGAAAGGAAGGCATCTGCAGACACGCAACTTCAAGGAGAACTTACCTAGAGCAAATCCAGAAAGAGAACTGGTTTGAGTAAGAATTAGGTTGCTGCTGGACCTGTCGTTACTTGCATCCGAGGTTTTGAAAAACCTTAGAAAACCTAGAAGTTCCTCCGGGGGAAGGAGCTGCCCTTCGGTGCCCGGTCTGGCTTCCACCAATGTCAAAGCCAACAGGGCCCAGCAGTGTCCAGCTGTGAGGTGGGGCCAGGAGGGTGAGGTATTTGTGAAGCAAGGCTTCCCGGGACAAGGGCAGTTTGCAAAGTGCAAGCTACAGAGACACCCTGAGGGCAGTGACTGGGATAGAATTTGCAAGAGCCCCGGGGGAGAGAGTCAGAGGGCATAGTCCTGGCTCGGAACCCAGCACTGGGTACAACGGGATCCATAAAGCAGGGGAAAATAGGATTTCATGACAGCTGGGACCTGCAAGACTGCAAAGGCGTGGAGGTTCCTGATGACGTCAGCAGAGGCTGTCACCTCTCTGACACCCGAGGCCACTGAAATTGCAGGCCAGAGAGAGACTGTGGCTGGAATACACGATCGCCAGGGTGAAGAAAAACTCCTCATCATCACTGACAAAGACTGTCTCCTACCAGTCTTCAAAGGCCGTGAAATCATGGAACAAAGAGAGACTTGGCAAGGAGCAGCACGGCAGGAACCAGTTGAGTACAGGGGGCGTGAATAAAATGCCAGAATGATCCAATGGTGAGGTTGGGGTGTTCCTGTCCCCTCCCTGATCCCCGAGGCCAGTAAGGTCAAAGGCCTGAAAGAGGCCTAAATAAGGAGAGACGCAGCACGGGAATCAGAGACTAGTATGGGGTGGAGCTAGGTACAAAGTTCTAAGGCAGGAGAGCAACACGGGTATTGTTTTCTGCTGTGGTTTCTATGGAGGACTATGTTGTTTAGTGCTATCTACCCTCATCAATGTTGGTTTCTAAGTGAATGTACCTTTACTTGACTGTCAGTTCAACTATTGGATGCAATCTTAAAATCTCCCGCTCTCTTCTCTCACCTCCCATTTATAATCTCTTCTCCTCTATACCTTTTCCTCTGTCTTTTCTGCTCTTCTCTGTTTTTTTTTTTCTTTTTCTTTTCTTTCTCCTTTTCCTTTCTATCTTTTGATAAAAATGGGGCTGAGAATATAGCTCAGTGTAAAGCCATTTGGATTCAATACCTAGTACTGCAAAAAAGAAAAGTCTTAGAATCAAACGGTAGTGGAAATGCAACATAGCAGAGTCTGTGGGGCACAATGAAAGAAGTTCTAAGGAGGAAGTTTATAGCTATGAGTGCCTTCATTGGAAAAAACGAAGTGATCCTTATTAAATAACCTAATGATGTATCTTAAGGTCCTAGAAAACAAAAACAATCCAAACTTAAAACTGGTGAAAGGAAAGATATTATAAAGAGCAGAGTGCAAATTAATGAATATTGAGACTAAAAATGTGAATACAAAATACAGTATCAATGCATCAAAAAATGAACTGTCAAAAAAGGGCAAGAAGATTCCTAAACTCTTATCCAAATTTATCAAAAGAAAGAGAAAGGGGAACCACATTAATTGGAGATGAAAAGGCAAAATTACAGCAAGTATCACTGACATCCAGAGAATTTTACAAACTTCTTTGAAAACTTACATTCCAATATCTAGAAAATCTAGAAGAAATGGATAAAGTCCTAGAAAAAAATGAATGGCAAAATTTGAAACAAGAATATATTGAAAATTATAATCAGGCCAATAGTTAACAATGATATTGATGCAGTATTAAATGCACTTATCAAATAAGAAAAGTTCAAGACTGGTTGGATTTACCTCTGAATTTTATCGGACTTTTTTTTTTTTTTTTTTTTTTTTGGAGCTGGGGATTGAACTCAGGGCCTTATGCTTGCAAGGCAAGCGCTCTAACCACTGAGCTAAATCCCCAGCCCTATCAGACCTTTTGAGAATCACTAATGGTAACACTCTTCAAACTTCTCCAGAGTTCATTTCATCCCCAAGATACATGAATGCTTCAACATACATAAATCAATAAATGTAACAAACCACATATCCAAAAAAGGATAAAAATGACATGATTATCCAATAGATATAGAAAAAGTCTTTGACAAAATGATATATGCTTTTATAATAAACTGTTTTGAAAATAGTTATATAAAGACCTTACTTTAAACTGATAAAAACCACATATGACAAGCCCACAGCCAATATCATACTGAATATGGAGAAACTAAAAGTATTTCCAGTATAATCAGAGATGAGACAAGGCTGCCTGCTCTCACTGTCCATGTTAAATAGAGTACTTGAAATATTTGCTAAAGCAAGGATGCATGAGAAAGAAATTGAAAAGAACACAAATAGGGAAGGAAGAAATTAAATTATCCATACTTTCAGATAGGATTCTTTACATGGAAGACACCAAAAACACATTCAGAAGACTTTTGGAACTGATAAACAAATTTACAAAAGTGTCAAGATACAAAATCAACACAAAAAGTGAGCGTGTTTTTGTACACTGATAGTGAACCCATCGAAAAAGAAATCAGGGAAACAATCCTATTAACAATAGCTTTAAAAAATTAAAATGTAAGAGTCAGCCTAACCAAGAGTTGAAACAAGTCTATAATAAAAGCTACAGAACTCTGAACAAAGAAGTCCAAGAGGATATTAGAAAATTCAGACATTAATTGTTTCCTGCAGAGTTAATATTAATGTTGTTGAAATGGTCACACTTCCAAAACCAATCTGTCAATTTAGTGACGCCATTACTCAAATACCAGCAACATTTTTCATCAATCAGTATAAACAATCTTCAAATTTATGTGGACTCAGAAAAGACCCATAATGATAAAGCTTTCCTCAGCAAAAAGAGCAAAGCTGGAGAGATCACAATGCTAGATTTTGATTTAGGGTACAAAGCTGTGGTAACAAAAACAATACTGTACTGGCACAAAAATAAACATTGAGACCAATGGATTAGAACAGAAGACACAGAAATGCATTCATGCTCCTATACCTCAGACTTTTGACAGAAGGATCAAAGCATTTTGGAGAAATGCTAGCTGTTTAAATAAATGCTGCACAAAAACTGTATATCTATGTGTAGAGTGAAAGTAGATCCTAGATCTGTATTTCAAACCCTGCACCAAAATCAAATTAAAGTGGATCAAAGATGTATCTAATATGATGAAAATAGAAATAAATATAATAAAGCTAAAGTAGGGTTCAAAACTAAGACGAAACTGACAATTTATTCCTGGCATTGAAATTTGGAAATTATAGCAAAAGCAAAAAGTAGAAAACCTGAATAGGACATTAATTGCAGAATGTATTTGTAAGATTTTCAATAACTACTCTATTATAAAGCAACAAATAAAAAAAAAAAAAGAAAGATTTTTTTCAGGAAATTCTATTGTAGCTAATTTGGACAGGTTAATTCAAGTAATTTTCACCTATTTCAGAAAGTTATTCAAATAGTTTTAATATGCAATTTTAATTATGATGTTATATACCGCATCTATACACATAACTAGTATAATTTATTGTTTACCTATTCACTAGCTAATGATTCATAGCAGTCATTTTGGCAATTATCAAAATGTGGATACTTTAGAATTTTAAGGAACTTTTACAATGTATAAGTATGTTATTTGAAACTATCATTTCTATTAAATAAGTTAATATAAATGTTAACATATCCAAGGCATGTGTTAGCTCATTTTAGAGTGAGGCTTATTAATTGAAAGAGGGTTGCTACAAACATGTGGTTTCAAGTGATCTTACAATGGATAACCTAGAGGTGGAGACTGAGTCAGAGATTCAGGTACAGGTGAAGTTTCTGGAAGTCCTCTTCAGGATAAAGTCTGTAATCAAAGAAATGTAGTAAGATAGGAAAAAAAGAAGAAGACCCTAACCAGAATATTCTCTCCATTAAATTGAAAATTTGAGCTAATCTTTAAAGGACAGTGTTACGTTTCAGTATAAATGTGTGGCTTTTGGAAGATGACCTCACCACGGCGGCACTGTAGCTGACTTGCTATTAACAAGTGGGGTCTGGTCAGAAAGGGCAGTTCCTCGGGGTGTGACCTAGAAGGGCATGTCTCCCTTTCAGCTCCTCCCTTCTCTCTGTTCCTGGCTCTCCTGACCTGAGCAGCTTTCACCTGCCCTTTTACCATGCAGCCAGACAACCAGGGTCTCTGTGAACAAAAATAAATCTCTGCTCTTTTAATTTTGCATGTTGGGTATTGTGTCTCAGCAACAAGCAAGTGACTAAGACAGCTAGATTCTGCAGCATAAACCTCATCTCAGTGAAGCAATGGACACAGGTTTTGTAGACGCAGATGATTCTGTTGTTGGCTGAGAACAAATCCCTGGAAGCAGAAGCACGCCATCCTTGGGACACAGTTTGTCAGCCCAGTGCAGCCCTGCGGAGAGTCTGGGTAACTGTGAGCTGCCATAGTAGCTAGAGGATGAATGAGCTGATCTGACGAAAAGGATATAGATGAGACACAAGTGGCATCAACGACAGCCCTCCCTTTATATCACTCAATTAATTTATTTTTCTGGAGAAACCAAGAAGTGATATTGGGATGAACTTCAGCCCCTGCTGTACAATCTATTTCTATATTTACAATTTTACAGTAGAATTCTATTCCATGTCATCCTAGAACACTCATTAAAAATGCTACCCAGCTTGGATATTATTTTTTCCTGACCTAGATAGGGTGTTTGCTAGTATAATACAAACCTTCATTATTAAGAAGTCTATGTCTAAAGTACAGATACAACATCCTACTTTGATTTTAATGACTTTCTATATCAATAATTTTAAAGATAGCACTTAATCTATGAAGTGTTGAATATATAGCCAGCCATGGTGGTATAATACTATAATATCAGCACTTGGGGAGGCTGAGGTAGGAGGATTGCAAGTTTGAGCCCCACATAGACAACTCAGTAATTTAGCAAGACACTGTCTCAAAATATAAAGTAAAACAAACAAACAAACAAAAAAGGCCAGGGATATAGGTCAGTGTGAAAATCTCAGGTTCAATCCTCAGTACCACCAAAAAATGTTGAGTGTAGTAAGATATTTGCAATTAATAATTTGACCAAAATTCCCATTATCAATTATACTAGTAAACAATATTTGGAAACATCAGATTGTCAATGTGCTACCTGGCTCTACAGCTAGGCATCTCACGTTGAGGATTATGACAGAGGCTACATATGCTAGCTACATACATGTAAATTTCCTGGCATTATTAACTCTTTGAACAGACAGTTCTTTGCTGTGGGGGATGTTCTGGGTTTTACAGAAAGTTTAGTCGTGCACATAGCCTATATCAACTGGATAACTCCGGTGGATTATTATTAACCTATGTCATTTTTTGCAATAAGAGATTACTTGGGTAGTCAAAAGAGAGTCCAGAATTCTGCATGAAGCTGTTCTAAGGATTTCAAGATGAAACCTGAAAAATCTCTATTTTCAAGTTATTTGAAATTCAAAGTTAATACATGCCCTCTGTTGGCATGAAAAGCACAACAGTGGTATAAATTAATATAAATATATTAAAGTTATATTAATGATATAATACATATATATTAACTGAGAATTTCCCTGGTTATGAACTACAGCAGATGTAACAGATTGACACCAAGAACTCAAAAACTGTAATTCAAAGTGTGTGTCCTGTAGTGCTCAGAGTGGAATGCAGAAGACCTGAATGGTTAAGCAGGCAGCTCAGCTGAAGAATCCGGAGATACACAGTTGTAGGCCCAGAAGGGAACAGTGTCAAACCCAATGTCCTCCAGCAACTAGGAAAGAAGGGAAGCGAGCCGTGTCTTAGTCACTTTTCTCATTGCTGAGACACAATATTGGACACCACAGCTTAAAAGAGACGAGCTTTATTTTGTCTCACGGTGTGTAGAGGTTTCAGTCTATGTCAGCTGGCTCCCAGGCAGGGCAGCACGGCAGAGGGTGCCGCAGACGAAGGTTGCTCAAAGTGTGGCAGTCAGGAAACAGAGTGAAGGGGACAGCAGGGAAGTGCCCCAGGGACCCACTTCCTCCAACCAGGCTCCAGTTCCCAAATCGCCTTTAGCTCTGAATTCATCAGGAGATTTGTCCACTGGTGAATATCCCGTCACCATGGTCCAATCACTCCCCGAAAGCCCCACCTATGAGTGCATGAAGCTTTGGGGAGAATCTAGATATAAACTATGACAAGCCATAATGTGGATAATGCTGGATTTCTACTGTGGTGCTCAACCTTCATCTGAAAGCCTAATTAATAGAATAAAGGTGGTGGGTCGTAGAGAAGATTCTATTCCTTACCAAAACACTGTGACTTTTCTGCCTCCGTTCTCCAGTGTGGCCACCAGATGAACGAAGCGTTAGAGCTACGGAGAAAAGTCAGTGAAAATCGAAGATCTTGGCAAGCAACGCAGTCAAAAGTGGTCGAAGCAGTTTGATCAGAAAACCGGGGCACAGTAGGCATGTCGTTAGGATGACTCGAAACTGGGCAAGAGAAAGTCGGAGATCTGTGTGTGAGGAGTGTGTAGTGGTAGAAAAGTGACAGCAATGGGTGACAGGAGACGGACACTCAGATTAAAATAGTTCTCCTTGATATCCATCACCATCAGATACTGAAATACCACTTTTGAGGGTCCTCCTTTCATTGCTGGGCTGGTCTTTTCTCTAGTCAAACTTCGGACCCTCAGGCTGTATGCTATGACATTTGTCACAAAGACTATTGATCCTAGCAGAGAATGTCTGTAAAAACTCAATTTAATTCTGTCATTCTAACAGAAAGAGGAAAAGGAATAACACAAAATGCTTGGTGCCTTTGCCCATTTTGCAACTATGGTGATAGAAAATCTCCTTTTTTTAACTAATGCAAATGGTCAAAATATCCCAGGACTAACTTCAATAAATTTACTTTTAAGTTTCTAATGCAACCTTTATGAGCAAATGTCATATGCCTCACCTGACTTCCTCTCACATCCTTCCTTTTCTTACATTTTGACTCAGACTGACTTTTCCTGTCCCTTAAGGGAACGGATCAGCCTGACCTATTTTCTTTAATTGCCATTTGGATTTGAGGGGATTTTCCATCTTGAAAGCATAATTTTTCTAGCAAAGTATATTTCAGTAAAATGTACTTTGAAAATAAAACTATTGAGGTGCACTAGCTCTACATAGTGACTTCTATTAAATGCATCCTAATAATAAAAACTAGCAAAAATTTTGAAAAGGATTTTCATCATTTATCACTATCTAAAGCTTCAATAAAGCTAATTAAGAACCTTTCTCATTTTCACAGTAGGTAATTGTTTCAATCAAGACTCTAATAACTCTTAAAAATATTAAGATAGCAGTGTTTTTTTTTTCTTTTTTTCAGTGTCTTTTTGTGTCAAGTATCAATTTTCAACTTGATTTATCCACAAAGTTTATCATTTTAAAGTAAAAAATTAATTGCTCATCATATGAGTCAGATTAGAAGCATCTACACATTGATATTTTAGATTAAAATGTATTTAAATATTTAATATAAGTTTAAAAAGAATTGTGAGCAACATTTAGAGGATGCAAAATTATATGCCCTTTATTGTTGTCGTAGGCAGTCCCTTGTTTTTTTGTTTTGTGTCTTTTAATGCACCTGTTATTGCATGTGCTGCCCTTCCCCCTATTCCTAATTCACTGCCACCACATGGAACATACAGGCAGGTAAACAGAGAGAGGAAGAGAATGTATGACCACTTGCTCCCCGGGTTGGAGATTGGTTTAGCATTCAATAGTCTCCAATCTTCCTTTTATTCCAAAGCTTTCTGGTCCATTAAATGTGAAGAGAGCTGTCCAGTGCTTCTTCTGACTAGGCTGTTCTTTCTTCTTCAGTTTCTAACCTCAGAAAAAAAATCTAACCTTTGATGGCATTATGAACACGGCGTGGGCTTCCGCAATATCTTTTTCAATGTTAAGATAATTTATTTCCAGAATGTTCTTTCTTATACGGAGCTGAATTTATTCTATACACAGTGACTATTCTTCCCTTTTCTGTCCTTTCTATTGTACTTTGAAGCACTCATTCATTTCAAATGTTTGCAACAAGGATGAACTCTATGCAAGGAACTGTATAAAGAGCAACTCTGAAAAATTACAGAACACTCCTGCGTGACGGCTTTACGAATATTTAAGGCCTATTTTATGCTAAAGTTGCAAGTGTGTGTCTTGCAACTTTATTTTAAGTTATTTTCCACTGATTTTGCTCCTTAAATACTACCATAGTCTGTATATTTATTTTCATCTTCACTGCCACTCTTAGTCTAGGCTTTCTTATTATCCCTTTTAATAAGTATACTAATGTCTGTAGTGTGTAAAAGTTGTGCAGTTTTATCTGGCCAACATCCATTTAACAGATTTATAATTCAATACAATTAAAATTTATAAACTTTATAAATCTTGTTTCAAATATCTTGTTTGATTTGACCCTTGCATGCACTTCCAATCCCTATTTTCAGTACTCTTCTTGAGCCTGGGGCTAGTAATTTGACTGTGAAAGATGCCAAATTATAATCCTACAGGAATACCAATCTTTCCATCCAGGTAATTTTAAAAGGCTTCAATCTTTACAATTAAAGGATGTTTCTTCTCGTTAACATAAAATTGAACTCACTTTTTGATCTAACTGCAATCTTATTTAAACTTTATCTGCATCAATCTTTTACATTTCATATAACTTAATATAATTGAATACAATTTCATCATTCTCACTGTTTTCTTTATTTTATCCTCTTTTTCTGACAGCTTTTATACTATGTACTGCTTGAGATTCATTTTATCTTCAATATTTGATTACCATTTTTACTCATTCAGTATATTTTATTGTTTTCTTTGTATTTACACTAGATAACTTCATTTAACCAACATATGGGTTCAACTAATATACTAGTTTATATGTTTATATATACTGCAAGGACATCAATATTTAATACCAACATTATTATCTCATTTTATTTTTTCTATTACTGTTTTCAAATATTTTAATGATGTCTACTATAAAGTCAAAATGCATTGCTACTATTTGTCCTTCAGAAAGTTAATTATCCTTTATAGAAATTCAATATATTAAAATGTCTAAAAGATGTATTTATTTAACCATTTCCATAGACCTTATTTATTTGTAGAGAATGAAGTTTCTGGTAGGAATTGTATTTTTGCATGAATAAGCTTTTAAAAAAATTAATAATGAAGATCTATTGGAAAGAAAAATATTTATTTCTTTACATTAGTATTTTACCTTTCTACTTAGATGTAGTTTTAATTGTGTATTGATAGGCACTGGAGGAGTTCTACTGGGGTTTTAAAGATGTTGTCTCCAACATCTTTGCTCTTGCATATATTCTGACAAGAAGTATGTTGTATTTCATATCATTTTTATTTTGTATGGAGTTAGTGTTTCCACTTATATCTTTATATTATTTGTATGATTGACTCGTATCTTTAACATCTATAAATTAGATCAGGATTTTTTCTCATATTTTTCATTCTTTTTCTATATATCTGCTTTGGCTTTATCTGTGTCTTTTGGATGTATTATTTGCTAGCTTACTAATTTTGGAAATTTTTCAACCATTTTCTTTCAAAATATTTGAGGTATTTTCTCTATCTTCTCTCCCATAGAGTTTATTACACCTTTTGAACTTTTCGTTAGCTTTGTTTTGTACTTTTTAAAAAACACTCTTTTCTTTTTCTGTTTAGGTTTGGTAAATTATATTAGCTATATCAAGTTTATTTACAAATGTGCCAAAATCATTCTTCATTTTAATTATTGTACTTTCTGTTTCTAGTGTTTCCATTTGATCTTCATTTTACAGTGTTCAACTCACTGATGAAGTTCCCATCTGTGCATCTGTTCTATCCAAATTTCCAACTATATCCTTTAACATATTCATTGTGATCATTTAAAATTCTCTAGCAGACAATTCCAACATTGATATCATCCTTGTTTCTGGTTTTTTGTTTGTTTATTTACTTTACATTTTTTTTTAAATACTTTGCGTTCTTGTGTGTATCGTATATAATTTTTGAATGCTAGATATTGTGGGGAACAGTGGATACTGAGAAAAACTATGTTTATGTTTTCAAATATCCACACCACTCCGTCTACCAAATCACTAGTGTAAGGGACTGAATTATTCTCATCAGTAGCAGACCAGTGCTTTGTTTTTCTTCTTTCATTTATTTATTTTTTTCAGTTGTAGTTAATACGGTTGTGTCACTGGTCTCAAAGTCTTCTATTGTTCTCAAAATAAGGGTACATGCTGGCGTGCTGAAGTTTTCCCTTGATATTCTTATTCCAGCCTCTCTTAGGATTTTTATGTGCATCCCTTTCTGAGAATGTCTTCATTCTGTTGTTGTTCTCCAAGTCAAGTAGGGTGGATGTTGCTTTTACTAGATGAGAGCTAGCCTGCTGGGCAAAGTGCAGGATCAATGAAAAAGGCTCATTTCTGACCCCGGGGAAAGCAAAGCTTACTGAACTCTAAGTGTGCCCAGGATAACTGAGATGTGCTCACTATCCACTGCTAAACTGAAGTAAATTATGTAAATAGCTTGCAAATGGCCACAACCTCAGGGTAGAAACATTTTCTTTATTTTCTCTAATACATTTAAACCACACAAGCTTAGTTGCTCTTCAGCTTTCAATTCGACATGTTTGGTTTTAGAAGAGTTTTGTCAAGGTGGTTTGCATTTCTCCTTATGCCTGCTGCTACCGCCTTCGAACTCCGCAATGTGTAGTGGCTTCATCCAGGCTTTCACCTGTTCCTCAGACTTCCTTCTGCTTGATGCAATTGCATTAGGAAGAGTCCATTTCACTATGAGGACAAAACTACCTGCAATTCACCTACACCTTTCAAGCTAAATGCCGACCAGTCTTTAGCAATGAATTAGAATTTAACAGAAGTTTTTCGTTTTGATTTGTTTGTTTTGTGCTCTTCACTTACATGGCAGCACTGTCTTTCCCTGACCCTTCTCCGAGGTAAGGCAGACTTTGGGCTTATTTTCCTGCATTTCTTTAGATTTTAGGCTATTACATTGCTCTGTTAGCTTAGACCTTTGATGCGTTTAAAATGTTCTTCTTTTTCTTTTGTTTTTTTGTTTTTTTGGGGTTTTTTTTTTGTTTTTCCTGAGATTATTCTGGGTTGTGTTCTTCTTATGGTAGACTTGGTACTCTTTCTGGTTTTTTGCTTCTTTGCTGAAGTATGAAATCCTAATTCACATGGTAAATTATACTATTTGCATTTACCATACACATAGACAGATAATCTCTTGTTCACTTTCTCCTCACTGTGGCACAATACCCAAAACCTGCAATTTAAAGGACAAGTGGTTTATTTCTGTGGACGATTTTTAGATGTTTGGGTGTCTTCACGCAGGAGGATATGGAAGGACCTGGGTGGAGACGGGCTCACATTAAGTCATCTGGGAAGCAGGCTGGGAGAGAAATGCCAATTCCCAGGTCAGGCCCTCAAGGACCTGCATCATCTGACCAGATCCTGCCTGTCGGAAGCATAAGCAGCAGCTAAACTCGCTGGTAGATGAATCTACAATGAGCACAGTGCTCTCTGACCAAATGGCCTTCCTAAAGCCCACATTTGAACCTTTGAGGATCTAGAGGGACATTCTTTTATAAATATACTTTTTTATAACTATCTTTTGAGTCCATTTATTTAAATAACATCCCAGGTAAATTCTTGATTAGTCTAAGACTCCTTTACTGCTTATTGTCACGTAGTTGCATGATCACCATGGACAGATAACCAATAATCCAAAATGCAACTCAGTATTTGAAGTGTCTTTTTCTTACCTAGCATCTTCAGTCTTATTTTCCATTCTTTAGCACTCTAATTTTAACAGTTCCCAAGGCAAGTGGATTACAGAACAGGACATTTATTCTAAAACCACAATAATTGTATACATTTTAAATCCCCCTAATAAGGTATAAAGTAGTCTGTGTTGATACTTTCAAATCTAGACATATCAATACTAAAGGGTTTTCTGACAACTCATAATATCGATCCTGCCACTGCAGCTTTGCAAAGTCCTATATGAATTTCCATCCATCAAAGCTACTTCTGAAAAAGTCTTTTCAGTTGATTCACACTCTTTTCTCTGTCTGTCTGTCTGTTTTTCTCTTCCACTCTCATTCTCCTCTTTTCTAATGTATTACTATGTCTTCTAATACAATTCCACGAAATCCATTTTAAGGCTTGCCTTTATGGAAACTGCTTCTTTGTGGAAAGCAACAAACAAACGTAGAGTTAAAGATAAAAGTTGAGTTAGAATGACCCAAGTCTGCAAACCCAATGTAAAAGCTAACTAAAGTTAGGATAGAAAACAGTAAAAGTAATTAGTGCAAATTCCTTGATTAATAACATGCTCACAAAGCAAATTTTTACACTTTTTAATGTTTTATGTATTTTTTTCACATTTTAACGTATTAATTCCCCTTGTATAATTGTTAGTTGGTCAGCAGTGAAAAATCTCACATGTGGTTGTACGCATCCATATACATGTGCATCTATATGTGCATGTGTGTGCTTGTGTGTGTGTACGCACACATGCAGAGAAAGTGGAAGAAAGAGAAGGAAAGAAAGAAAGAGAGTTTTTTTTTTTTTTTAATAAAAAATAGAAGGCAAATTGAACACCTGATCAAATTGAGCTGGCTGGTTAGTTCAGTGTTAAAGTCATTGGCTGGCATGAGCAAGACTCTGAGTTCAAGCCTTAGTACTGGGGAAAAAAAAAAATGGTAAAAGGTTAAGATCAGAGTCTGTGAGCCTTCAAATGTGCCTCATAGAATATGAGAAAACTTCAAGAAGTCTCCCTTTAAATTATAAGAGATATTTTATTATTAATATGTGTATGTGTGTATAACGTACCAATGTTCAAATCTCTCACCTCTCCTGAGATTTCAATTATGCATGCTGTATACTCTTCATTATTGTCTTCTTAGTCCCATGGCACCCCTTGTTCAGGAATGCTGTTTTTGCTTTATTTTGAATTTCTTTTTGTTCTACACATCAGGTAGTTTTTATTGCTCTATGTTCAAAATCATGTATGTGAAAAATATAAAATTTTTCCCATCACTGTGAAGTTGCTAAATTCATATGGTGATTTTTTTTCACATATTGAAATTTTAGATCTATAATTTACCTCTACTTCTTTATAGTACCTATATTTTTGTTGAGAATTCTGATGAGAGATTTTCCCTTAATTGGAGAATATTGTGTTAATCTTCACTGAATTAGTAATAATAGCAACTTAACATCTTTGTCTGTCATTCATAATATCTGAGACATCTTGTTATTGGTTTCAGTTTCTATTTTTTTCAGACAAAGTTTTTCATTTAACTTAATACATGAATTTTTAATATATGAAAGTTTTTCGTATATTAAGAAATTTTAGATTAAAATCTCAAAATAATATTAACTTGTGAAGACAAAAGCTCATATTTTTCTTTGTTGAGTTTTTCTTTGGCTTAGTACTGAATAATTTTAACTGGCATAAGTCAAAAGCTATTTCTTCATTCCAACTATTATCTCACTTCAGACAACTAAGGGTTTTCTTTAAAAGTCTGTTCCACATCTGTCTAGTTCAAGGATCAGAGAGAGATATGGTAGACAGAATTCAGGAATCCTTATTTTTGAATTTTCATTTTCTTCCTTTTTCCATCTTTCCAACAAACAATCACTCTCTCTTTCAGTTCTCTGATTTACCAGGCCTTAATGATTTTATTTCTACTACGACCACTACATTATATAGTGTAGTAACCGTGACTTCCGAATAAAATCTACAAAATTAGAGGTGCCCTTTGCAAAACTCCTCTCTTCTGAGCATCTACCTCCACCAAAATTAGGCTGACACTTTTGTTCATGAGTGCTGTTTTTGTATCATCTCATATTTAAAAATAGTTGTCTACCGAGTCATTTGAATCATATCTTAATCATCTTAATCATTAGGTCTATACTATTTTCTCATTACATTGTATATCGAGCATGTTTGTGTCTAATGGTTCACTTCTGCACCCTATTTAGACCCACTTTCCCTTTGGTTTTGTTAAAGTGCGTTTGATTTGACTGTCTTTTGTAGAGGTATTCTGACTAATAGGAAGGAGGTTCACAAATAAAGGTAGAGACGTCTAAGAAGATAAAATATATCAAGGTTAGGACAGGAAGAAGGACAACAGTGCAAACAGGATGGAGAGGTAAATTGTCATTTGCAAACAAAAGATTTCAATGGTCCTTTGGGAAACAAGAAGGTGAAGAACAGAAGCACAGTATCTACTTTTATTGAGAAGAACCAGGAGCTCCTTTATTTTTCATATTGTCTCTCCTCAATATTGTGAGATAGCTTGGAATTATATGCATGCCTAATACAACTGGAATACATTTTGGAGAGCAGGAACTTTGACAAATTTTCAATAAACCAAAAAATACCACAAATTGTTGGGTTTATTTTTTGTAGTAATTAAAAACAACTGTACTGCAGATAATTTTTAAAAAGATTGAAGAATCACTTTGCTCAATACAGGCAAAAGTATAAGAATGATAACAGTACAGAGGAATGGTTAAAAAATTGATTTAAATGGTGCAATAACTCAAATATGTTACAGTTTGGATTAACGGATATAAAACTTGCTACAATCTCATAATTCAGAAAAACTTAGATAGTCCTGAATTTTCATATCGCCAAAGGATTCTGGAAATAAAAAATATATAAAGGCACCAGGGTAAGGGCAGTGTAACCATATTTAAGATTATGTATAATCATAAATACTTATCAAAAAATTTAAAATAAAGTGTTCATATTAAAATCTCGAGAAATATTTTTAAACATTGATTTCTTTTTTAAAACATTGATTTCTAACTAAAGAAAATTTAAGTCTACCTGATTACCTTATATTTAAAATAAAATGATCTCTGATTTTAAAAGTCTTTGTTCAGAATGTTCAATTTAAAAACAACAACAAAAAAAATGATTATTTTTGGTATACTGAGAAGTTTCCTTGTAGGGATTGCTTATTATACCAACTAGTTTATTATTTTCATGCTTACTCTTTTAATTAAGTTGGTTTGTTAAATATTATAGTTACAAAGCCTTTTCTTTAACTTAGAATCATGGAAAGGTCACTGATAACGACTATAAAGTTTGAGTGCCTTAGTGATGGATTTTTCTTCAGTTGCTCATCACCAGGGGAGTTCTATATCTGGAAAGACTGGAGCAGTAATTAAGAGCACAGAGTCCTTCAAGGTTTGTACTAAAAGTCTCACTACGGCTTGGGTGGGATTAATGCAACGCCTAGACTCATAAAGCATTCAATGAGTCAGCTAGTGTTAAAATATGGCAGAATAATCTTTAGACACTTTTGAGAAAACATGCTGTAACTTTTTGTACATTCAGAGAAAGAAAGCAACTTTTAACATTGGTAAATCGCACATTCTGTAAAAAGTTCTGGCTACTTTCATCACAACAGCATGCATACGAGCTTCCAAAGTGCATGGCGATATAACAGCTTGACAGTTCATAATGATATCGATTTTACATTATTAAAAATTAAGGACTAATAAGAAAACATTCATTCGAGTGATACACTTTCAGGTAATGCTTTAAGAATTGTTTGCACATTGTTTTGGAAAACCATTCAATACCATGAAAATAAGAAAATTGCCTCTCCAGAAAACAAAAACAAACTGAGGTAGCTGAATCCAACATCATTTACATTTGATATTTGTATATTTAGGTCACATAAGTTAATTTTTACTTCAAAATCAGCAGTTGTTATATTTATAAATTTTAGAGAGCTCCAAATTTATGCTTGTATCACAATTATATAATAATTATAATCAGATGAGTACCAAAAATAAAATATGCATTTAAATTTCAGCAATGATCCGGTGTTCAGTGAAGAGTTTTACATACAATTGGTTTTGCCAAATCTTAAATCAGCTCAGTCATTATGTTCAAATTTAGAAATAAAAGTTAAAAAGTGAGATGAGGTTGTTTTGTAAAATCTTCTTTAAAATGTAAGATTTAATTCAGTAGTAAAAATCTACTATAATTCCACATGTTTAAATAAATCATATTTATAAATAGGTATATAAGGGATGATTGAAAAATAAGGTTAAAAAAATAAGGTGAATATTTCAAGTTTTAAAAATTATTACAAAAAAGCATATTGCCATTAATCTTCCTCAAAATATTTCCCTTTGCTTTGAACACACTTAATCCATCCTTCTTGACATTTTCTGAAGAGGTCCTAGAAATCCTTTTTGTGTGTGTGTGTTTGGTCATACTGTTGTAGCTATCTCGGATGTACTGAATTGATTCAAAACATTTACCTTTCACGGTCAATTTGATCTGGGGAAAGAGCCAGAGTTGTAAGGTGCCAGATCTGGGGCATGAGATGTTTCTGGACCCAGCATAGCGCTTTTAATGAGCTGTCTTTCTATTGGATGTTACTCAGTAGCAGCATTCACTGTATTTTTGATCATATCTCTTAAAGACAGGAAAGAGGACTTCCAGAACTGATGGAGAAAATGGCAAGAAAGATAAACTAAAAGTGTGCTGAAGTGAAGGGTATTATTCTGAGTCTCTTCTGCTGTTAATGATTTTTCTCACTATTCACTATTTTGATCAAACATCACATATTTAATTTGTACTCAATATCCATCTTCCTCCATAGAATGCAAGCAACATAAAAACAGCAATTTGTTTTTCAGTTTTGCTTACTGTTAGGTGGTATTATGTGACACATACTGAGTTCACAATGAAAATATTTGATATAGTGTGTAGTGGTTAATTTTGTATGGCAAGTGCACTAGGTCCGAGGGTACACAAGGATTGTTTTAAACATTCTGAGTGTGACTCTGAGGGTGTTTTGGAATGAGATTAACTGTTGAATTGGCAGATTGAGTGGAGCAGATTGCCCTCCCTAAAGTAGATGAGTCTTATCCGAACATGTGAAAGCTGGAATAGAACAAAGAAGGGGACTGTCCTTGAAATAGGAGGGAAACTATACTGGTCTGATGGAAATGAGAGAGAAACAATTAAACTACGCATCTATGTATCTGTGTACCTACCTATCTACACATACATACATACACACACACACACACAATATAGATTCTGGTTCTCTGGAGCACACTTACTAGTGTATATATATGAATAAAGTTCTTTTAAAATCTATTTTGTCAAATATTATGCTAAAAACAGCACATTTGAGCTAGTTGGACAATTAAATATAAAATATATTTTTGTAAATATTCATGTACACAAAGGGAAATGTGTATTCATAAAAGCTATTCTGCTACTTTGCATGACTATGCACATCAATCAATATTTAAATATTGCTTTTGCTTAAAGGATCATTTCAGTTTACTTTTTTCTTCACCATTAATTGAATTTTTCGTTACTTTTGTTTTTATTAAACCAAACAGTTATAAATTTTTCAATCCGTCACCTATAGCAACAATCATTCACTGAAAAGCTTTCTGTATTCTACAGATACAGTGAAATATCCAATCTGACATTAGCAAGAAAAATTTACTGTTTTTTAATTATTTTGGAACAATACATCTCAATTTGCTGTTAATCATTTTAAAATAAGATAGTAATAAAAAGTTCTCTTATCTTTTAACAAGTTACATGTTAGATTTCATTTTTCAAGAAGAAAACACAGCATGATAAATTCATAGGTGTAGTGTTCTTTTACAAATAAGAAAAAAATGGTATTAAAACCTTTTAAGTACATCGTAAAAGGCAAATGGCATCAATTGCTAAAAATGAAGTTAGAAAGTATAGATCACAAATAGCACAGTTTTAAAGTGATATTCAACAAAATAAATTTATAAGACACTACATTTTAATTGTGCTATAAGAAACATGCCCTCCTTATCTGTATATTTCATTTGTAATATGCCTCAATCGTTTGCAATCTTTAAACTGTGAAGATATTTCTGTCCATTTTCTAATACTCATTAGCAAAGAAATAGAACATTTTGTAGATAATTCTACCTCTATTCCCCAAAAGATAGGGAAGTTTGAGAGTTCAGTATCATTCTTAATAAGCAGACAAAGAAATGTGCAGAATCACAATTGAACTAATGTAATATTATTGGAAATATTTTAATACAAATGCAATAATCTATATTATTGTACCACATATTTAAACATGTTAGTAATTAGGAAATAAAGCCAATGTTGCAATGGTGACCCCAGAAAGTCAGAAAAGTCAGGAAAGTGAAATATGTGCCTAGAACAGCTACATACCACGGGCAGGGAGCCACTGCAAGAGAGAGGGCTTGTGGGCTGCGGCGTGCATGACCATAAGGGATGGGGAAACCCAAGTTCCTTGATACGTGTCTCACTATCCTGTGCCCCAGATGCTGGCCACAGACCTGCAAGACTTAATGACTGCCTGTCTAGGTTTAGGTCTGATTCTTTTCTATCCCCCATTCCTCCTCTTTTGAGTGAGAATGTTTACCCCCTACCACTGTACTTTAGAAATATGTAATTCGGAGTCCCTCCGAATGACACCCCACTTGAGAACCGAGTGATCCTCGAGTGGCTCTTAGTGTGGAGTCCCGACCTGATGAGTCAGAGTAAAAGCGAAGAGCACCCCAGAATTATCGGTGTCATAAGGAAAAGGCTCCATTTCACAATCAGCAGCTCAGTGGAGGAAAAGCTCAGGGGAGGAAAAGAGTAAACATGCCGCTGCCCTGTTCACTGTAAACAGCCTCAGCAGCAGGGAGCCCCGGGCAGCAAGGCATTGCCCGCGTCTTTCCCCTCTGCAGCGCAGCCTTCTTACTGGGGCTCTCGGGGGCGAGAGCCCTGCTTTCTTGAATGTGAGGAGTGGGGTGGAAGTTTCTTTAGGAGGCTGACAAATGGCATGGGACTTGGTTCAGATACTGCAGATTTTCAAATTTCTAATGACTTTAGCTGATTTTCTTGAATAAATACGTCATCGTTGTTTTATGCACTTAAAGTCATTTCCTGATCCTCTTTTTAAAAATTATTTTTCATCATTTGTAGTGAGACATAGGCTCAAATGGGAGTTCCTCGCGCTTTCCCGTGACAAAGGGTTTGCTACATTTACTTTCAAAACCATTTTTTCTCTCACTGTTACAGTTTATATCTAGATGTCCTCACAAACCTTATGGCCTCATAGATGGGGCTTTTGTGAGTGATGGGACCTCGGGCACAGGATACTAGACCATGGACGTGCGACCCTGGATTAGTTCGCCGATTGGGTTAGCACAGTTCTGGGTGTGGATGATGGACTCACTGAAGAGGAAAGACCCAGCCTGGGTGTGGGTGACTCCATCCAATAGATTTCTAGTCTGGACCCATAAAAGGGCAAGGTAGGAAGGCTTGCCCTTATGGCCTACTGTGCTGTGGACTGCTTTCCTCTGCCATGCTGCCCTCTCTTGGAGCCTGCCAATTATGGACTGAAACTGTGAGCTAAACAAACTCTTCCTCCTTCAACTTGTGGGTGTTGGGTATTTTGTCACAGCAAGGAGACAGGACCTAAGACAGTCACTTTTGTTTAATTGGTAGTCTAGTATAGTTTCTCGCCAACTCATACTCTATTTAGTCAAATACACAAACCTTTTGACAACTTTCAATATTTTAATTTCCTCAAAGCAACTCCTAAAATAAAGATACATTTTGCATATAAAACCATCCTTAAGATTTTACAGAGGGTTCCTAGAAAATCACAAAAGGTTAGTGCTCCTTGTAAAAGAGAGAGGTGCAAAATACAGAGTTTTTTGACATATTATAAATTTTGTTAAGAATATTAACAAATCAAGATCCTTAGCTGTTTTACATTAAATTTTTATAAATAACTTATTAAAGTAAATATTTTAGACATTGTATAAGGTTCCTGGAAGTTTATCAATGCCATTACTGTAATAATGTGTTTTTATTTATCAAATCCTGCACTATTTTTCTGACACTTTGTAGATAACAAAACTATAGCACTATCAGACATAATGTCAGGTAATTTTTAAAATATTAACTTGGTCACTATTTAATCTGTCTGTTTTAAATCCAGTTTAGTCTAGGTTAGTGGTTTTCAACTAGGGATCCATATCACTTGTAGAATTTTATTACAATGCAGAAATTTTGGGTCTACTTTGAGTTAATGAATATCTTTTCTTTAAAATATTAATATATCATAACATATTATAATAAAATGCTTGGCATAGTCACAATATATTATGGACTATAATTAAATATTTTATGTGAAGAGTTTTTCTGTAAATATTCTGGTCATCAAAGTTCATAAATCAAGTGTAATATCCAAACTTCACTAGAAACTGGATTAATTATGTGGTTTGAATAAGTGATCCCCAAAGGCCTATGTACTAAGGACTGTTTGCTAGCCTGCAGTACTATCGGGAGCGGGTAGAACTTTAAGCAGTAGTACCCAGTGGAGGAAGTTAGCTTGTTAAGGGGATACAGGTGAAGGGAATCCTGGGACCAGGCCACTTCTTTCTGCAGCTGTTAAATGAACAGGCTTTCTCTGCCACACACTTCGACCATGATACACTCCTTTCCACAGGTGCAAAAGAAACAAGGCCACCTGATGACGGTTTAAAACATCAGAATACCCTGCTCCTCTCTAAGGTGATTATGTCAGGTATTTTATTATAATAAGAGAAAGTTAACAATTAAAATTAATTTCCTGGAATATTTTATTGGAAAATGTCAATTGGTTTTGTTTTGCATATCACAGAAAAAATCAAATTATATTACATTACTTTTAAGACGAATTCTCATTAGATGTCTTTTGTTATCTACATGTAGATTTTTATTCTCATGCTTGCTTGAAAGTACTTTCAAGAAAACTACAACTCAGATCATGAAAAAGAATAGATTGCCTCAAACGGCCATACAAAATGCTACACCAGCCATTCTTCAGTCAGGCTTGTGATGAAATGACTTGAATAACTCTGACACCATGCAATGTACTGAGTCGGGATACCTAGCGCACTAAAATAACTAAATAATAAAAAAGCAAATGTGATCATGGGAGTGCTAACCCAAGATTCAGCAAAAATAAAAAAAATTAGTAAAATAAGACTGAATAAACTAATGAAGAATAATTATGGTATGAAATAGCCTGATGCTTAATATTCTATTTCTTGTACCTAAGAATCTTTTTTTTTTAAATCTGGAAAACATACAGAATTTAGTAGATTATTCTTTTTGTGAACAGAAGTAAAATATTTTTTTCCTGCTTGTCTGCTTTTATAAATATCTTCTTAAGTATTCTTATTTGCACAGAAATATAAATATTTGCATAAGTTCCGTGAGAATCTATCCTCCTTTATAACTGGAAATAACAGTCATGCAAGCAGGACATTTACTCCAATGTAATATCTTAAAATGTTGCTGTTTTGCGACCAAGACTAAAAATTTTTTGAAATTGTATTTTAATGAGAAGGGGTTAAGCATAAAATTTTTAAAATATTGTGTTTCAATAGAAAAGCATAGCACATCCTCTGGATCCTATTTCCTCTATCACTGTGGAAAAACCAGTTTCGTCACCTCACTGTAAATTGGCCTGGAACCTGTCACCTTACACACATTGTCAACCATCACCAAACATTCAGTTCTATTTTCTTAATATTTGCTGCAATCTTACCAACTAATGTTCCCACTTTTTAACTTCCTTTCTCTTGACTTGGTGCATTGAGCACCGAGACTTGACTGCCCATTCCTGGCACCTGAAGAAGCATGACAAATGGCAGCCTGGTTATCGGTCACCTCACACGTGGGACCCTCAGTCCTGTAAACCCAGCACCGGCAGTTTTGTGCATGGTGCTAGTGCCATATGGTGCTCTTAGAAATTTCGCTTAATCTCTGTTTCCCATCTTGTACTTAAAATAGAGGGAACCATAGAAATGTTACTAAAACCACTAACATCATCGCCAGAGAACAGGAAAAATCTCTGCATGGTCTTTTGAAACTGTCTGGCGGCGGACGCGATCCTGTGTTTCCAGGGGGCATAGGAGTCGGGACGACCGTCATGTGCACTTTTCCCACAACCTCTCTGATGTCTTGGTCATCACTAAATGCATTCAGTCCACGATCTGGGGAATTAACTGTCTGGCCATTTTCATCCACCTTCTGTCATGTACTTCAGTCTTAAAATCCTCTCACATTTCTAAAATACTTTGCCTCATACTCCATATTTTTGTTTTTTCCCCTCATTTAGCTCTTTATAATTATTACTTTTAGTGTATTCTTGGCCTATCTCTTGTTTCTTGCTTAATAACTAGTACCTCCAGAAGACTGCTATTCTAACAGTATGGTCCAGAAATAACACAGCTTATCCTTCCAGCCCAACATACCCACGTCTACTCCTGAAACCTCTTTCAGGCAACCTTAAGTTCATAGTGATCGCTCTTCTTTCCTCTACAGTGTTGAGGGCACAAGGGCTCTCCCACAGCAGGAGGTACTGACTAAATGCTCACAATACACTGTAACTTCCCCAATAACTGG